>PVKE010005596.1:0-58243 GCA_004027555.1 Craseonycteris thonglongyai
AAATATCCCAGACCTCATCTGTCCCAAAGCACCATGGCCCTTTGCCCACCTGTCACCTGTGGTTTCCCCCTTGTCTCTCTGGACCTCCTGGGAAAGCGTCTCACTTGTGCTCAGAACCAAGTTGTTCATGTTCTCTGCTCCAGGCTCCTTGAAGTTCCTGGCCCCTGAGCTGCCTGCACTCCCCAGGGGGATACGGCGCCACCCTCTCTCTCTGCACCCTGCCTTGACTGCCCGGGGGGCCCTTGAGGCATGCTGTGTACCTCCTCCAGGACGTCTGAGTAATGAGCATCTCAATCTCACTTATTCACTAACCCAGAACTCTGGGCTCCACTTAACACATGTTAAGTCAACGAAGTCACAACATGCAGGCAGCAGCTACCTCCACCAAACTGCTCTCGCTCACTTGGGTCGTGAATGCCAAACAAAAGCATCACTCGGCATGTCCAACAGTCAGGAGGAGACCCCTAAGCTTCAGCCGTGAGCCCTGATTGATTGTCTTCCTACAGCCCCATCCATTTAACCTGTGAAAACACTGTTACTCACAGCACAGTCAACAGTATCAGCTCCGTGATTATTATACATCAGTTTCCTTATTCCCCAAGTCACAGGTGCGCACAGGTGAATATTGTGCAGAGAACAGGTGTCTGACAGCTGAGGACATCTCAGCCTGCCCATCCTCTCCTCCAGAAAGACACCATCTTTATTGTCCTGCAATGTAAACAGGTCTGAGACAGCAGAGAGGTATTTATCTTCACTGTTCTGTACTTTAAATGAATCTGAGCAACTCAGCTAATGCTGTCAGTGCCTAGATGTGAAGACGTATGAGAGATGCATAAAGACTTGTCTCCCATTACAAAAAGAAAAAGAACAGAATACTAATACACCATCCTTCTTTTTTTCCTTTCAGTTATCAAACAATTATCTACTAATTTACTGACACATTCAAAATTATTTCACATATTATTAAGTGATTCCTACATGTACAGGTAGGTAGGCTGGTTGCTGAGCACAAAGCCCTAAGTTAGACACACAGTCCTTACCTGCATGGGGCTAACATTTTTATTTTGGCCCCAGATCTGCTCCCACAGACATCTTCTCAGCTTATGTCACCTGGGCTGAACTAGATAAACCAGGTGTTTCTGTACATCCCCTCGGAAAGCAACGATTCACAAAATCTTTTTTGGGAAGGAGCCAGCAGGAAGACAAGGGACTGAAAGTCAGATCGTAAGGACAAAACAGTCTGGTGGAGAATATAAACACAACAGTTCAGCAATAATGTTCATATAGTTTATGGAGGTTCCAACACACATTCGCTAAATCTTATGAGTGAGTAGTTGGTGTCATTGTTTACACTGAGGACACCCAGGTGCAGAAGAGACTGAAAAGACCGAAATGAGAATTCTCCTTAGAATAGCAATGATCCCAGAAAGAAATATTCTTCAGCTCCCATGATAATTACTAGTTTGTTAGACAATATCTAGCTTTTTATTGCATCTGAAGTCAATGTATGCTTATTGTAACAAAAATGAAAACATGTAAAAAATGTAAAGTGGTTAATAATCCTTCATTATGATATCACTCAGATAAAATAATTTTAACATTCTAGGGTCTTCTTTCTTGTCAACTCATATTCACATACTTTCATATCTGTGGGAATTTTGCTTGTCTTTCTTTTACCGGATTAAAATCCTATTGCACATGGAGTTTAGTTGACTGCTCTTTTCACTGAACATTTGTAATCAGTCTTCCAAAAACCATTTTAATGGCTACACATGGGCTCATCATATAGATAAACAATAATTTATGTAACCAGCCCCTCATCCTTACACTTCTCCTTGTGTTTTGTTTTTCTTTATAAGTTAAGTAGCTTGATGACCAGCATCACTTTTTGTACATCTTTCCCCACTTCTGTTACTTCACTGGGATGGATTGTAAAAGAGAGATTATTAAATTAAAGGATATGAACAGTGCTGAACTGTGCTGTTTGTATTCTCCACCAGACTATTTTGTCAAATTCTAAGCTTTGCAGGGAAGGAGGATGATCAAGAGAAGGGTGGGTAGGAGGAAAGGGAAGAGGAAAACAGGAAAGTGACAAAACCTAAAGAAGACGTACTGACGAGTTACAACTCATGAGGCTGGGAGCATGTCCCACCTCAAGCCACCTGGGTGAAAAGACTGATTCATTTTCCTGTAAATACGTGACTGACCAGTGCTTCTGGATTCTTCCTTCTGTGGTCCCTGTTTGACTCCTCAAGGATTCTCATGACAAAACCACAAGTCCAGGCCTTAGTTGTAGCATTTAAGAGGGGTGTTCTCCCTTTTCAGAACTTTTCAAATGGTAAGAGGTGTCATAACTTCAATCATTTTCATGGATTTGTTTATGTGTCTGTGCATGGTTGTTGGACTTACAATGTTTTTTAAAGTTTGTATTGCCAAATGTTAGTCTTTCCCTCTATTCTAAGTTAAGAAAGTTGGTAAATATCCACTACTTTTTCTTTTATTGTCTAGTTTAAATTTTTTATACCTAAGTCCTTATTCCTTCAAGGACTGAGCTTAGTCTGTGAAGTAAGGTGTGGAATTTTGTTTCATAGAATAAGCTAATTTGCTCTCAAATTCCTAACCACTGTACCTACTTCTATTTATTGCAGATAATTCTTCTTCCCATTAAAAGACAAAAGATTCCTATATGTAATAGAATGTGTCTCTTTGCTTTCTCTTCTCACTTACTCATTCACTCATTTAGCAAATGTTTATTCAGTGCCTGCTATGTTCCAGCCCCTGTTGTAGGTCTTGGAGATATATGCATAGAAGAGAGCAGTTTTTTCTAAACAAATAATTAAACAATTACTTAATTATAATATGTCTAACAGCCATGAAAAAAGAGACAGTGCCGTTATGGCTCATAGCAAGAGGACCTGGTTTATTCTTGCACAAACATCACATTTTTAATTATTGAAGTTTTCTGAATTTTAATATCTAAGAATTTAGTATTCCTTCCCTGACTCATTGCTATTCTTGCCTGCTTTTTCTGCCAGGTGAAAGTAGGAATGATCTTTTTCAACTTATGAAACTATCACATTGCACTATTGAATTAAATAATGTCAGAGCAATTAAATTGTAAAGAATTGACATCACGATATTGCATAATTCTATCCAAGTTTACTTTGATAATTCTCAATAACATTTTGTAATTTTCCCCAAATACATTGTTCAATTTTCTTGTAAAGGTTGTTTGTAGGCATTTCGTATTTTTTCTGCTGTTATACCCAGGATCTTGGTTTTTATTATATTTTATAACTTGTTTTCAATGTTATAAAAGCAAGCTATTGATTTTTATGTATTTATTATGTATTCAGCTATCCCACTAAGCTAATTAATTCTTATGTTTTTCCATTTTACTCCTTTCAGTTTCCTATATATACATTCCTATCGGCAAATAATAAGACTTTTCTTTTTCTTTATAATATTTAGGTTTTTTTATTTCTATTGTATTTTTATTAAATTGTCCAGAATGTCCACAAAAATAAATAATAATGGTGATTATGGGCTTCCTTATTTTGTGCCTGGCTTACTGAAAAGTTCTTCATTAGTTCACTGTTTCATATGATGCTGGTTGGTGGTAAACACAATATTTTTTAATTGGGAGAAGAAAGTATCCATCTATTCTTGTAAAAAAGCTTTTTACAAGAGCTTTTATTAGGAACAGGTGTTGATTTTTATTATTTCTGCAATCTTTAATGGTTTTTTTCCTAATGATGTCTTATGTAAGATCGTTATTTTTAAGAGTACAAGCTGTTGCGTTGCTCATATTTGTGCTAGTTGGTGAGCTATTATTCTTTTTTTCTAAAGATGTCTGCAACGTCCTAGAAGACTCTGGTAACTTCTGCACCTTGGAGGTGCAGAAACAGCTCTGTGAGTTCAAGTGGAAGGTGCTCCAGGTTCCTGAATACATGACCCAAGCCCCACCCCAGACACCTGAGGGAGGCTGCAAAATGTTCTGCCATGTGGGGGACTGTTCATTTCTCTGGGAGAATGATGGATTGATATGAAAATGGAAGGAACATGGCCATTTCCAATGTTACCCAGTTAATGGATGAATAAACAAAATATGGCTAATTGTAGACTACACTCTCTAACCTGCAGGGGAGTGACAGGTTTTCAGTCCTCTGATTGTACTCTTCCCTGAAATGGGTCAGAAACAAAGAGGGTGTGAAGGATAGATCTGATGGGCTACACATGGGAGGAGAAACCTAACTGGGAACTCTTCTCTCCTACGCAGCTTAGAGTGGGGTTGGGGTAGGGCAGGAATCAGCTACTTAACTCCCAGGGAGGTATGAAGACGTCAGCTCCAGTCCATTCTCTGTCAGGGCTAACAAGTTATTGTTCTAACTATGGGTTCATCAGGTGACCACATAGGCTGGTCCCTGGTCAGCATAAAACTCCAGGAAACACAGTTCAGCAAAACTGAAGTGTTTGTTAGTGACAAATGGGACCCGGGTGCTCAAATGTTTGTTCAAAATAAGAAATCTAACTAAGTCTGGGTTTCATTGATTTTTATATCCTTTCACGTGGAAGAAGGGTCAGTGATCCTTTCCTGGCTTATCACAGAAAACTCCAAGCATTTATATTATAATACCTTTCAGAAAACAGAGATATCAAAGTAAACATTCTTCCATTACCAGGGCAACTAATTATTCAGTAAGACAGCCACTAAGAATTACAAAACTGTTTCCTTTATCATTTGCAAGATTGTTTGATGATGCAGAATAGCATCAAGAAAATGAAGGACTTATCTTGCTGAGATAGGTTTCACCAGCAGTTACAAGGATGCAGTTTCAAGGCTAAGCAGTGGAATGCTATTGTTTCGCATCTGGGAAAAAGAAAAGAATCGGCTGAGAATCTGAGAACCTCCAGTATGGAAATGAGACAGAGAGCCTAGAAGTATAAACAAATGAGTTACAGGGTATGAGATGTTTTTCATCTATGTACTTAAAAGCCCTTCCGATTTTTACTGATGTTTGCAAAGAATATCACAGAGCATATAGTTCTAAGCCCTAGCAACAGTCTTAAAATTCTCTTTTCCTTTTTTCCCTTCTCAATCTTGCTTATACATCTTTTGATCAAAGCTTCTCTCTCCATTTCCTTCCCAGCTCTCTGCCCCATAACAGGACCTGTCTAAGTGACTCTAGGCTCCTTTGGCTCTCCTCCATGACCACTTCTGAATCTGATGTCTTCTCTCTCTCGCTAGATATTCATGTTCTCTCTTGGAAATGCTCTGGCCTCTCCCACCAGGTGGCCCAGCCTGGCAATAGGCTGACAACTTCAAACTTACCCTTGGAAGAAGGGGAGGAGGGAGATTCAAGGATTCTTTCTCTTGCACCGTCAGGGAGATGCTGTAAATCTCATAAATTAATTTTTCTTTATGACTCTTCTCACCAATGTAGCTATATCTGTAAGGCCCAGATTAGGGGGGAAATCTAGGAAAAAAGTGGCTCACAAAACCCATTTGGCACACTTTTCATCTAGACCACCAATGCTTGGTTATGAAGGGTGGCAATGCCGAGAGAGGGTAGAGGAGACTTGTCAACCTCCCAGGGGACATCTTCAAATGTTGCCTCTCTGAGGAAATTAAGCGCCCTTTCTCTCAAGTGAAAATCACCTTGACCTCTCAATCCCTGCGTTCAGTTTATCAGTAAATCCTGTTGACTTTATGTCAGAATAGGTCCAGAATCCATCCACTTCTTGACATCTGCCACCACTCTAGTCCAAGCCACTTTTAACTCCCACTTGCATCCTTACAGTCACAAACATGTATTAGTCTCCGTGGCTGCTGTAACAAAGTGCCACAAACTTAGTGGCTCCAAACAACGCCCATTTATCTTACAGTTCTGGAAGTCAGAGTCTGAAATGGATCTAAACTCAAGGCATTGGTAAGGCTGCTTTTCTTCTGGCGGTTCTAGGGAAGAATCCATGCCCTTGGCTTTAGCTCCAATAGACACCTGCTTTGCTCAGCTCATGGTCAAGTCTTTTTCATGCTGCAACACTCTTTCACTTTGCTGCTTCCCTCTTTCACTTCTAAGGACCCTTGTGATTATATTGATCCAATATGAATCATCTAGGACAATCTCATCTCAAGGTCATCTGATTAGCATACGTAATTCCATCATGCAACCTTAATTTCCTCTTGTAAATTAACCTATTTTAATTTAAATATGTATATAACAGATTCCGGGATTAGAATGTGGACATCTTTGGAAAGCTATTAGTTTGTCAACCACACCTTTAACTCAGCTGCCACTCTTGCCTCAGTTCAGTCTCTTCACAGGGCAGCCAAAGTGACCCCATTAAACCATTCATCACATCACTTCACTCTGCTCAAACCCTTCCCATGGCTCCCACCTCACAGTCCCAACAGCCTTCACCGCTGCTAACACTTCCATGAGCTCTATTAATACATTTGCTAACACTGAATAATCCTCTCATTTCTGGCATGGACCCTTACTGCATTATGGGGATTAAGATTGTCTTCTATATGCCCATGTTTTATGTAGAATGTCTTCATCTATATTCATAAATGAGCTTGGTCTTTTGCTTTCTGTGTTATCTCAGTTTGGTTTTGCTTTACAGAATAGATTGGGGGCTTTACATCTTCTATAGCTCAGAGAATTTAAATAGCATAGAAATTGGGGGAAGTTGGGATGGCTCAGCGGATTAAGCGTTCACTTCGCAGCCCTGGAGCCCGAGGATTGAATCCCCGACCCGGCCCATGCGGACCCATATACTGAACTGGGGTGTGCCCCCAGTTCAGTTCTTGCTGGGGCCTATGCGGGAGGCTCCCGGCCTAGTTCCTGCCCTGCACAGCCCCACACCCACCTGTGGAGTGAAACTATATGGAAAACTAATGCTGTCAATTATGGAGACTGCTCTGGGCCCTCCCCATTCTCTCAGTCTCTCTCTCTCTGTCTGTCTGTCTCTCTGTCAAAAAAAAAAACACAATAAAAATAAATCTTTAAATAGCATAGAAATCATTTGTTCTTTAAAAATTTGAGGTGATGCTGGGATAACTCAGCAATTGAGCACTTGCCCAGTAATCATGAGATTTGTGGCTCAATCCCCAGCCCCGGCCTGTGCAAACCCCTATGCTGAACTGCAGTGCAACTGGTAACTACTGGGATGGCTCAGTGGCAAAGGTTCTCGCTTCCCATGCAAGGGGCCCCCAGTTCAGTTCCCGCCCTGCCCAATTTCACATCCACCTGTGTGGAATGGAACCATGTCACAACTAATGATGTACAACCATGGAGACTGCTCTGGACCCTCCTCCTTTCTCTCAAAACATAAATAAAATTAAAAAATTTTTTGAAAAAATTCTATGCCTTTCCTTTTTTTGTTAACTGAGCTTCACATCGATTAAGCATAATAAACATTCGGCAGTAAAGCAGAGAAATCTGACAGAATGAGCTTTTTACAAATACATGCATTTGTCTTTCTCCAGAATCCTTCCCTTTTGGTTTGACCACTTTTACGAACCAAAATGGAATCTAAAACCTGAGGACAGTGCTCCCTGATACCCCGTGTGCAGCCTTATGTTAGACTCTGACACCTGAGCTGCTCACCTGCCAGGGTGTCATGTTACGATAGCCTGATGTCCAAATGTCCCCAGTTCTCAGGTACCCTGCTCCCTCCGATTAGACCGAGTGAGCCAACTGAAGAGAAGGTCTAGAAGACTTCCAAACTTTCAAGACTCTGGAAGAGCTAGGAGACACTTTCCCAGTCGTTTCCTTCCCAGGACACCACCCCCAATGCATCTTCTGACGAGCCAGAATGAAGATGGAAATGGAAGTAGCTACAATTCTTCCCCACGAGTTGAGACCATCTCGTAGTCAGGGTGCGCTGCTATAACAGAACACAAAACACCATACACGGCGTGATCAAGGTGCCAGCAGGTTTGTTTTTTGTCTGGTAAGAGTGCTCTTCCTAGCTTGTAGACCAGGCTTTCCTGCTGCATCTTCACAGGAGAGAGAGGGAAGGAAGAAAGAAGGGGAAAGAAGGAGAGAAAGAGAGAGACAGAGAGAGACAGAGAATGCATGTTTATGTGCACATGTGAGCTGTCTGGTCTCCTCTTATAAGGACACTAATCCCATCGGGAGGGCCCCATCCTCACAATCTCATCTGACCCTAATTATCTCTCAAAGGCCCCAACCCCTAATACCATCATCCTGGGGATTAGAGCATCAATAGATGAATTTAAGGGGCGCAATTCAGTCCATAGCAGACAAATACGTACTCTCTGGTCAGAAAGAGGTCATTTCTCACTTTAGTCTGACAGAAGAGTCAAGTATCACCTTCACCCATATCCTCTTTCATTTTGATTAAAAGCAACTAACTTGAGATTTGCACAGTTATTCTTTTTAAATCACCTGAGCCATGGAAGTCCCATGACAAACTCGTCAACACGATTGTAGAACAGACACTGGAAATTCACTCTGTGTATTAGAACAAGCCTTTGCCAACCAGCTAAACCACATAATTGCTACCGGTACGGACTTTGTTGCATTTCAGATGTGATTATGCATGCTGCTTGCATGCATCCCCCCAGTGTTTGCTAAGGAGGGTGAGGCATCCCCACTGTAGTGTGAAGGGGGCGGGGGGGTGTTCCAGGCCACCCTGCTAGTGTCCCTGCATTCAGCGTGGCGGTCTCAGTGCTCTGTCAACCACACAACAGGACAGATGGTCACAAAATGCTCCCAGCTGCTCAGAGTAGCATAGACATTTATGGCAATGACCCGTGGCATAGGATGCCTTGCTATGTAGCTCAATATATTTCTCCTCTCTTTAAATATCTCAAATCAACCAGAGAAGTAAGATGTATTATAAAATGATGGACTAACGAAAAGCCACAAGAGAACATTAGCTCCACTAGATTACAGAGGCAACCTGGGTAAGACATGACCCCTGGGCCCAGACAACATTCAGTGAAGTTGGGGAAACAAGAAAAACACCACAGGAGATTATCCAGGTAAATATTTAACATGCCTTATGCCTGGCACAGAGTGTGTACTCAAAGACCATCAGCTATTCGGGTTACTATGGTTGTTATTGTTAATACAAAGTTGTTGTCAGAAGCCTGAGAACGATGGAGAAACACACTGATATCTTCACTGCTGCCATTTTCACCATCCACCTTTCTTCAGGAGGCCTGACAATGAGCCAGGGCTGGAGGGTGGTCTCCAGGGACAGGTCTCCACTCTCAGCGGGCCAGGCCATAAAGACTCAGAAGGAAAAGCCAGAGTCAAAACCCAAGAAAGTGCCAGGAGTCAGAGCCAAAGGAACCAGGGCCAAAAGCTAGATCCAAATGCTGCGGATGATGGGAGAGGAAGCCACGGGTCAGGAGCCAGGTAGAGCCAGGGCAGAAAAGAAGCCAATTTGGAGCAAATCAAGGAGGATCCTGGGAGGTTGTCCAAAATGGTGCTGGAATAGCCAGAGTTCACATTTGCCGGCCATTGGGCATGGCTGTGTTGAACCATCAGAAAGCTAAAGCGTCAGGGCCCTTAAACACTGGTTCTCAAAGTGGGGGGCCTGAGGTTCAGCACCATAGCATCACCTGGGAATTTGCTAAAAATGTAAATTTTAGGACCCCACCCCAGACCTCCTGAATAGAAAATTAAGGATGGGCCCAGCCTCTGCAATAAGGACCTCCCGGAAGGCAAACTCTTAAGCATCGCATTTCTTGACTTTAGCTATACCATCAAATCTCCTGAGCAACCCACACAGGTCAGTGAAATCCAAATCTTTGAGGAATGGGGCCACGGGTCATTGAGCTGGGTTGTTTTGTTTTTTGTAGCTCCTCAGTGGAAAATCACTAGCTCTATAAACCTACCCAAGGAGAAAGTCCTTTCTAGATGAAGGGAATCAGCTTATCATCACTGTAGCCTGGGCTGGGAAAGGCGGACAGAGCCTAGGTCCCAGCTGTACCAGCCCTCTTCTGCGGGTTTCACGCAGCCTTCACTGAGACATAGTGAGTGGACCTTTAACAGTAACTGACTGTCCTGAGGGAGGCTTTCTTCTCTTTTCCAGCATCAGAATAGAAACTACAATCCTTTGAAGTGAGGAAGGGTCGGCTTTCCAGAAACCTGGGATCAACACAACCTAAGCAAAGGCGATCGCAGGTGTTGTCTCGCAGATAATCTGGTCAAGACCAAGTTCATTTCCATCTGAGATGAAAATTGACTGAAGTCAAGGCAAGTTCAGTGTGTTCATTGTGATGGAGGATCTGCTGAATAATTTTATTTGGGGCTTAAATCTTTACTGTCTGCTAGGCACTTCGATTTGTTACGCTTCTCTCCTGAATTTCAATCAGGAGCCTTATGCCCTCTCTGGTTTTTTACTCTTTTCTCTGGAAACCTTGTTCCTCTTCCTTTACCCTCCACATGATCTGAGAAATGCCACGTAGATTTGATGTGAATTATACATCCTTGAGTCTGTGCCTTGCTTCTGTTAAGAACACAGGCAGCTACCTCCTGCCATGATTGTCATTATAATTAGATGCAATTATTTGCTAAGTGTGCCTATGAATTAGCCAGAGAGGCTAGATTAATTGCCATTCACAGGATCGTCAAGCTTCCCATCATGTTAAAGGGCCGCAAGCAGTATGTGCTTAATAGTGTCTGAGTAATTACCAAGCTGGTCCAGTCTTTGCTCAGCTCAGCCCAGCTGGGGCAGTCACGCGGGACCCCTGGCAAAGCTGCACCCCCCAGATCCCTGTATGTGGAGCCTCCCCTGGCATCTTGCTCTCACTGCCTCTGGCCAACAGGTGAATGAAGCCCCCTTCCCCTCACAAGAACATGTATCTGCTTCTTCTATGGAAAGTAAGAGACATACGAGCAAAAATAACCTCTAGCTTCTACAAAGCCAGTGTTTTTACGCCTAACTCCGCTTCTCACCAAGCTGCAGGGGGGCAGTGAAGAGGGGTTAAGGGCCAGTGGACAAGTTCAGCAACCACGGCTTAAGGAAGGTGTGCTGCCTGGAAACTAAAGTCACCAGGGATGAGAGTGACACCACCTAGCAAGCCACCTAGACCAGACGAGGGTTTTGCTGAGGAGGAAGGAGACGGAGTCTCAGTGGTGGCCTCCAACCTGCTCCTGCAGTGGGGGCTGTGGTTGGTCCCACTAACCTTTTTCTTCGATGTCTCTGCCAGGAAAAGGGGCTTGCCGGCCTGCAGGGGAAGCTGCTTCCAGAAACAGAATAAAGCAGTAGATCCATGGGGTGGACCCTGGAGAGGCCAGGATCTACTTTGAGGACAGGAGGACGAGCCCTGCCTCTGCTGGGAGGCCTGCTGACGACAGCCCTCAGCTGACAGCCCTCGGTGGGAAGGGCCTCTAATGGAATCCTGCTGTCTCCCAAGGTCATGCCCCCTGTCCGAGGCAGCTGGAACCCGAGGGCTGGCCCTGTAGAGGAGCAGAAAGACCCGGCATGCTCCAGAGTCGGCTGAAGTCTGTGAGGAGACAAACCGGTGCTCTTCTCTCTGCCAAGCCTGCCTTCATGCCATCCCCTCCGACAACTGCAGACCCAGTAGAACTCCTGCAGCCTACTCTCCCTCTGCAGCCTAGCTTCCCACCACCCTGCCACACTCGCAGCCACGGTCCCCAGTCTAGCCCGGACCCACAGCGAACACGGTCTCTGGCCCACGTCAACCTTCCTCGTTGCCTCATTTCGGATTCGGCACCTGAACAGGGCACGCAGGCACTGTGGGTTGGACTGCTTCAGAATCCCAACAAGCATTATTGTTAGCAAAGCACCATCATGTGGACCATCATTTACAGACTAAGGACCCAGCTGGGAACTTGGGGTCCCGGAAGCCACAGGGGACTCTATCACAGCGAGAGGGGATTTGATTCCAGCCTTCCTCCTTAATAAGCAGCCTGACTGCAAAGCACCTATCAGCCAAGGCCCAGGCCCAGCACTTCCTGACAATGATGAGGGTTGAGGTCTGCTAAGGCAGCGGACAACCTCAGCATCTGGCCAGTTTTTCACAGTGGGGTCTAATGAAAATAACACCGGCTCAGGACAAGAGGGACCCACGTCTGACTTCCGGTTTCCCTGTCACTATCGGCCCGACCCTGATCAAGCTACTTAACTTTGCTGAGCCTACTTTCTTCATCTGTAAATTTGAGCCAGAAGAGCCTGGCAGAACTGGTGGGAGGATTGAATAAGATAATGTATGTAAAGCCTCGAGCACAGAGCCTAGTCTTCAACAAGGGATAGGCGTTAGTATTTTTCACATAAAGAGTTTTTAAGCTTCTCACTGTGATGAGTTATGACTTGTCTCTCCTCGCTGATTCATTTCCCTCCCACTGTGCCATTTCTAAATAAGGAGGCTATTTACACTTGGGCAGAGCAAGACAGAAGTTTCGGGGCAGCTATATAGGACAGGGAGCCATCTAATGAGCATGGCTTATTTTTATCCACCATTTCTGCATTTCAGACATCCCTATTTTGATACAGGCCAGCCCTTCCAATAAAGTGATATTCCTACTCACCTGAAAAGGGTGAGTTATATAACACCTCTTGGACTTTCTGAACTGGAAATTAACAGTTTGACAGCTGGAGTCCACATCATCCAGTCCAAATACCTCCCGTTTAGTTTGTTGTAGGTAATCCAGCTAAGTTTCATCAGTTGGGATGTGTTATGGACTGAATGCTTGTGTCACCCCCAAATTCACATGGTGAAACACCAATGTGATAGTCCTAGGAGGTAGGGCCTTTGGGAGGTGATTGGGATTAGACCAGGCGATGAGTCAGGGCCCTCTCTCATGAATGGACGCAGTGTCCTGATAAGAATCACAAGAGAAGTCGCCATCGCCTACAAGAGAAGTCGCCATCGCCTACATAAAGTAAGAAACTGGCAGTCTGCCACCTGGGAAAGGCCCTCCCCAGAACCCAACCATGGTGGCACCTTGGTTTCAGACCTCCAGCCTCTCCAGACTGTGCGACGTAAACGTCCAGTGTTTATGAACTACACAGTCTATGGTACTTCATTAGAATGGCCGGAACTGACTAAGACAGGATGCAACCTGGGGTGCCTGGTTTGGGGAAGCTGACTTTTAAAATGTTCAAGGTAAAAGTCGGGAACAGCTCAAATGCATTCTCCCCACCACTGGTCGGAGAACTTGATATCTCAGACCCAGACTGCTCTTTCATCTCTGACAGCCCGAGCTTACTTCCCTTCAGTTGTGTGCATGAAAAATAGCATTTAAGCTAGTAAACCCTCATCCCAGTGTGGTCTTACATTATTTAAAGCCAGGACAATGAGCCTCTAATAGAATGTACGATTCATCTCTCTTTGCTACCATGCCCTTACTTTTAAAAGCAAGAACCATACCACCAACAGAGACCATTTTGTGCATGTACATTTACTTCTTATAGTTTCTGATTAAATTGGCTGAATATAAGTGCTACTAGGAATGTGTTTGCTTACTTATGCCAACGAGGAGTGGCAGGTGTCTTCTCGATGCCAAGATAAAGTCCGGAGTCTCTGAAAGTCACGTCAGCTGACAGGTTAGCACAGGCATGTGGCACAGTGCAGAATGGGGTTCTGCACCCAAACTTACTGTCTGGGTCCCCAGCTCACCGCCATGTGACCGCACTCCCCTGACTTCTGTTTGCTTACCTGCTAATCTGGAAATGTGATGGCACCTCACCTGGAAAATTATAATCACAGGTTAGTGGAATAATCCCAGTGAAGTACTTAGCATGGTGCCAAGCATGTAGAAATGCTTAAGAGTAATGAAAATCATTGTGATTTGTTTTGTTTTGTTTTTTTAATCACTTCTGTTGGAGATTTCAAATTATTCCAGAGAGACATGACCCCTTAAGAAGTGAGCTCCATCAGCTAAAATTCAGTCCGGTTAACCATCAGAAACTGCAGCCAGAAAATCTCACTGAAGCCAAGAGATCATGAACAAGACACCTAATGTTAGTATGAGGCAGGTGGAGGAAAGTCGGAGGCCCGGGGCTTTGTGTCAAGTGCTGCGTCTCCCTGGCTTCTGGGGTAACTGGGCAGAAGAATCCACCCGCTTACCACACAGTCATTTCCTTTGTGCCCAACAACTCTCCAGGCTCCCAGTCTCGCTCACTCTCCTGGTTTTGTCCCCCATGTGCCCTCCAGGCCTGGTACATGTGTGACACGGTGGTTCCCGCTATGAGCAGGAGTCTCTGACCAAGAGACTCCTTGGGTGAACTCCCTCTCCGCTCAACTCATCCCTGGGACTGAAGGTCGTGGAGGTCATCTTGGGGGTCATGGCCCTTTAAGGACAGTGTTGTGGGAGTGAAGGGCACACCAGAGCCTGGACCAGGTAAGCAGCTGAACCAAAATCTAATTATACCCAAAGGAGGTACCCTTGATCCCCAGTTTGCCCAGGACCACCCCTGCTTTAGCACCAGAAGTCCTGGGTCACCTGGGATGGCTGACCACCCAGGGACAATCCTGGAGGGCCCCTTATAGGTGGTGCCCATGCAGAGGTATCAGGTCATGCCAAGGAATAGCACTGCCCCCAAACCTTCCGGCAGTTGTATTGGTCCTTTTGGCTTCTTCAAACGCCTTCAGACAACTCGGTGCCAGTCCCCAGCCTCTCACTGGGTAAGGCCTTTGCTGTACTTAAGGGTCATTCTTATTTCACCCTTCAGTCTTCTCCAGATTGAATAACACCTTCAGAGCGCCCCTGCACGCCCACCCTCCGGGGCGCTCTGAGGCCGCCCTCGACAAGCCCCCCGAATATCTGCTGTGAGCAGAGCCCTCACCCCATAACACCTCCCTGAGCAGCCCCCCAGCCCCTCCTGCCGGCTCATCAGCCCCTTCTAGAAACTCCTGCTGCTCCCAGCGAGTGTACCAGTACATTGCTCACGTCGTGACGGTCTCGTTTCGTTTCTTGACTGTTTCATGCTAATTTTACTTTCTCAATGATATTTTAAGATCTTTTGGAAACAGGAAGCTTGTCTCACTTATCTTGCTCTCTTTACCTCTTTTTTTTCTAACCTTCGCAGCATGCATCAGGGTGTCAGGGAGCTAAAAAGCACTCGATCAATATAATTAGAAGATGATGAATGAATCTGGAAAACACCATCATCCAGCATGACACCTCACACTCCCAAGCTTAGTCAAAGGAATGAGTGAATGAATGAACATGCCCCTGTCTTGGGAATAGATTCATCTTATCTACATTCCTCTATTCACCCAGCTGGATGAATAAGAAATCCCCAGAAACAGAATAAAAACATAAACAATGGAATGAGACAAAAATACAATTGAGTGGGATGAAATGCTCAGTATTTAAATGATTTTTCTACATTTTATGGGGAAATCTTGGCTCCTCATCTATGCTTCTAATCAGTGGAGCAAGCTGGACATATATTTGAAATACGTACCTACTACAGGCTTTTCCTCTAAGGTTTTTACTTGTCCCCTTTCAAAAGCTCCCTGCTTCTCTAGGGGCTGTAAGGCAAGCGACAAGATGGCAGGAAAAATGTAATTTTTAAAAAAAGAAAGAAAGAAAAGAAAAAACCAGTACCATTTAAACTGTAGAGAGAAAATCCTTCTGAGAGAAAACCTTTCACCATCCTCTCAATGCTTTTAGCTGCTGTCTGCACACAACTCAGGAAGACTTCTATTTACTAATGGTGGCAATTAAGGCAGTCTTAGGCTTTAACAGAGTGATTGCTTACTCTAGCAGATATACTCATCAAGTTTCCTGCCACATGCAATTTTTTCATCTGGTTTAGGATGTCACTCCCAGAACCTCAGAGGGAGCGGCCCCTGTACTATGAAATCCATCACCCGGGCCACATATGGGAACCTAGCTGGCCGTGGCCAGTGAGATTCTGCTGGGAGAGATGTGAAATGAATGGCACAGAAGCCCTGGCTAGGGAGCCTTCAGCATCACTTATTCTCAGTGTCCTTTGTAACACACGCACGTGATTTTGGAATTAAGTGCCATTGCTTACATAATGCGCTCACCATAGTGCACGGAATAGAACTGCTCAAGAAGTGTCAACCATCATGGTAACTGTAACATAGATTGTTGTAAAACGCATTGTCCTAGTGTGGTTGTTCAGGCTGGGCTGACAAGGACGTGGCGTGGGAGCCTAAAGGGACCAGGTTAGGCCATGAACAATAAATAGTAAAAGGAAAGAAATGAGAAAGAAGCAGGGGTGAAACCCCAAGTTCTTATCTTCCTAGTTCTGCTGGTTCCTTGCTCTCTGATGTTCATGAAATGGAATCTGCTGCCCTTAGCACGTGCCCCCCCCACCCCCCCGCCCCATGGTGGCCAGCTTCCAAGATGGCCCTCAACAATCCTCACCACTGGTGGTCAAGCCATGTATATAGTTCTTTCCATCTTTAAAGCTAGGTCATAAAACACTGTGACTGCTCCCTCTCTTCTGGGGCATTCTGGTGGGACCACATACCATGATGTCATTAGGAGGAACCAAGGCCTCCTGCTAGGAGCCCTGTGAGGACATATCTCAGAAGCACATCTTACACCCCAGTCCTGACTACTGGCCTGACCAACATCTAGACCACACAGTCTCAAGAGACCCCCTGAGCCGGAAGGCTCGGCTAAGCCACTCCCAGATTCCTGGTCCTCAGCAACTGTGAAATTACTAATGTGTGCTTGTTTATGCAATTAAGGGTAATTTGTTACACAGCAATAGATAACAAATACATGGCTCTTTGCTTAAATTTGATCCAATGTATTTTTGTACCTCGTAGAACAGGATCTTGGGCCAAAATACTTGCTTTCAAAACATTAGCTTAAGAGCGAGAAACACAGGCAGAACTGTGATTGTAGAAGTCTTACATTTTCTTTTTCTGAGGTATATAGAAGCTGACCCTAGTTTAAAATATACTGTTTACCTATCTATATACCTGTCGATCATTGCCCATCAGACATTCATCTACCCATGCCATGCCTTAAGACTGGGGTCTTACGATGGAAGATACACAGACAAATCATATATAGTAGGAGGAAATCCCTTTTCTTTCTAGAACTCCTTTGGAAAGCTTTCTTTAGAAAAGTTTTTGATCAACCAACTTGAAGTAAAAGTTGAGCTTCTAGGATATGATTTTTTCAGTGTAAGACTGTGGGTGTGTGTGTGTGTGTGTGTGTGTGTGTGTGTGTGTGTTGGGGTGGGGAAGGCTGGAACTCACAGTGATTTGTGTATCGTCAGAAGACACACAGAAAAGTGAAATGAAGGGTGAGGAAAGGGGTGGTCAGAGGCTCCATGGTATGGCTCTTCCTTTTGCTCCTCTCCCATCTTATGTCAAATTACTCAACTCACAGGATAACTGAGGCATGTGGATTGGAGAGGTAAACCCAGTAATGGGGCAAGGCTTTGTGCTTATACTGATGCACTGGAATAAGGACTATCCAGGTAGCCCAAAAACACAGAGGCAGAGAAAAGGAGTAAACACCAGGCACGTAGAGAAACCATGTGGAGGGCTTCTAGCGTTTCCCAGAGCGATAATGTCTAAGGATGGAGGCTCAGTTGAATCTCAGGACCACTGAGTTCTAAGTGGGGCATCTTGGATGAATGGATGGATAGGTGGATAAATGGATGGATGGACGGACGGATACAGAGGTAGAGAGATAGGTGTGAGCTCCTTGAAGGCTGACAGCAGCAATTTCATCCTATTCATCTTTGTACATTCAATGTGGTGCATGGGAAATATCTTACAAACTTTTATGGTATAAATGAATAACTGAGTGAATGGGGGAATGAATTATATACAAATGAATAAAAGGATGAATTAACTTGCAACTACTGGTCTGCTAATATATGCTCTCCATCTATCCATTCACTGTTTTGGTCATCTTGAAACTTTGTCATAAACTTATACATATTTCAGGGTTGTAGAAGATAGCCCATCAGCTTAAGCATACTTACCCTAAAGCAATGCTGTACTGCTTACAAAAGACAGAACAATCCTTCCGACACCCAAACATTTATGTTCTGTCTTCTCTGTCTGCCATCCATCTGGGGGCAGTGGAGTGGGAGAGGAGGTTGTAGAATGAATGTAACCAGCTCATCTCCAGCTTAAGCAAAGCAGGAGCTACTACAAATGAGCTGGCGTGGGCTGACAAATGCCTCTGATTCCCTTTCTCTGGTTTCTCCAGGATTCTGAAACTGAACATGCCCTTCTCTGCAAATCTGAACTGCCCTTGTCACAGACATGAGCGTTCCCCACCTATGAAGTTCTAAGTCAGGCGCAAAGCCTCTGCCAGCTCCACGCTCATCCGCACGCAGCTCTGTCTGCCCTGGTCTGCCAGCCATTGCACATTAACTCAGTTCAGCTGCCTCTTTTCTTTTCTTTTCTTTTTTTTACATGTAATGCCTCCTCCCCATGCCTCCCAGCCCTCCCCACTCACCTCCCCACCCCCACCCCCAGGCAACCACCAAACCACTGTCTGTCCATGCGTTTTTGTTTCTTTGTTACTTTCAGTTTTATATTCCACCTATGAGTCAGGTCATATGTTTCTTGGTTCTTTCAGTCAGACTTATTTCACTTAATAAGTTCATCCATGTTGTCACAAATTGCTGTATTTCGTCTTTTCTCATTGCTGAGTAGTATTCCATTGTGTAAATGTACCACATCTTCTTTATCCAGTCATCTATCGAAGGACACTTTGGTTGTTTCCCTGACTTGGCCACTGTGAACAGTGCTGCATGAACATTCGGGTACAGATATCTTTGCGGAGTAAGGTTTTCAGGTTTTTGGGGTAGATGCCCAGTAGAGGGGTTGCTGGGTCACATGGCAATTTCATTCCTAGTTTTTTGAGGAATCTCCATACAGCCTTCCGTAGTGGTTGTACCAGTTTACATTCCCACCAGCAGTGTATGAGGGTTCCTTTTTGTCCACAGTCTCCAGCACTTGTTCCTTGTTTTGTTGATTATAGTCATTCTAACAGGTGTGAGGTGGTTATCTCATTGTGGTTTTAATTTGCATCTCCCTAATTGCTAGTGATGTTGAGCATTTTTTTCATGTGTCTGTTGGCTCTTTGTATGTCTTCGGGGGAGAAGTGTCTGTTTGGGTCTTCTGCCCATTTTTTAATTGGATTGGTTTTTTTGTTGTTGTTGTGGAGTTGTATGAGTTCTTTGTAGAAATTAGTCCCTGATCGGAGGCATTGTTTGCAAATATATTCTCCCATTTGGTTGGTTTTCTTTTTACTTTCTTGATGATGTTCTTTGCTTTATAGGAGTTTTTTAGTCTGATATAATCCAATTCATTTATTTTTGCTTTTACTTCCCTTGCCTTTGGGGTCAAGTTCATAAATTGCTCTCTGAACCCACGGTCTCTAAGTTTAGTACTGATGTTTTCTTCTATGCACTTAATTGTTTAGGGTCTTATGTAGAGGTCTTTAACCCACTTTGAGTTAATTTTGGTATACGGTGAGAGTTCACAGTCCAGGTTCATTCTTTTGCACGTGGTTTTCCAATTTTCCCAGCACCATTTACTGAAGAGGTTTTTTTCTCCATTGTATATTTTTTGCTCCTTTGTCAAAAATTATCTGTCCATATATTTGTGGGCTTATTTCTGGGTTTTCGACTCTGTTCCATTAGTCTGTATGTCTGTTTCTCTGCCAATACCAAGCTGTTTTGATTACTGACACTTTGTAGTATAGACTGAAGTCAGGAAACGTGATGCCTCCAGCCTCATTCTTTTTTCGGAGGATTGCTTTGGCGATTCAGCGTCTTTTGTGGTTCCATATGAATCTGATAATATTTTTATCTATTTCTCAAAAAAATGTCTGTGGGATTTTTATTGGAATTGCATTAAATCTGTATATTGCTTTGGGTAATATGGCCATTTTAACAATGTTTATTCTTCCAATCCATGAACACAAATATCTTTTCATTTCTTTGTATCTTCTTCACTTTAATAGTGTGTTATAGTTTTTCATGTATAAGTCCGTCATGTTCTTCATTAAGTTTATTCCTAAGTATTTTATTTTTTGTTTTGATCACAAAAGTTATCATTTTTCTCATTTTTTTTGAAGTTTCATTGTTTGCATATAAAAATGCTGTAGATTTTTGTACATTGATTTTGTATTCTGCAACTTTATCTTTTACTATATTCATTTATTATTTGTAATAGTTTTCTGGTGGAGTCTTCAGGGTTTTCTAAAAGGATCATGTCATCTGCAAAAAGTGAAAGTTTAACTTCTTCATTCCTAATTCGGATGCCTTTTATTTCTTTTTCCTGCCTGATGGCTCTGGCTAGAACTTCCAGCACTATATTTTCTTAATCACACAGAGAACTTCAATAAAAAGGGGATCATTCCTGTACTAGCTGTTAGCCCCAGTGCAGTCCCATTAATTCCCACCTGTCAGACCTTGAAATTCTCCTACATGCTATGTCATCGTGCTGAGTTCAACCGAGTTATGAATTATCTGCAGAGATAACGAAACCTATCAGGTTACCTTTCAACTTCATTAGAAGTGAAATTAACTGCAAGGAGACCATAATGGCTTATGGGGAGACACTCATATCCTTAAAATAGCAGCCTGGCTTCCTCTCTCCTTTCCCCACTCAGCCATATTCCTTCACACTTCTCTCCAATGAGCCTGCTGCTTCCATTTCCTACTCATTGGTAACTCTGAAGGGCAGGAGACTGGAGGGTGGTGTGTGTGTGTGTGTGTGTGTGTACAGCTACTGGTTCTAATTCAAAGGGAACAGTATTCTTTATCTTCCTGCTCAGTTTCTACCCACCCCCAACACCCCTTTATTGCTAGTGATGTTCTGGAAGGCAGTCCTCAAAGATGAAAATCAAACAAAATTAAGTTACAAATGCAATCATTCTTTTTCCATTCCTTTCCTTTCATCTCCTAGAAGGTGACTTATAAATGTGTAGTTCTAACCCAGAACTTTTTCCTTAGCCCCTCCTCTATCCCACTACCTTTTAAATATCTCACCTCAATGATCAATTGATACAGTCAGCATATCTGTGGTCAGGATGGCTACACTTTCACCAAAATCCACCTAGAATACATTCCCCAAGCTTGGGACGGGGGAGGTGGGGGTCTGTACAACTGAGTTCTAAGTGAAGTAAGAAGTGTCGTGTGTCAGTCTAAGCCCAAACCCTTCAAAAACCTGCCACATAATCCTACCCGCTCTTTTCCCATCTGTTGACTAAATAGAAAGAATCCTAAGAGTTTGAGTATGTGGAGGTACGAGATGGAAGGAGCCTGGGTCTCCCCAGAAGGTCTGAGCATGGCTTGAGAAAGCGAGGAGGGGTGGCTGACTTGGGCTTTCCTTGTGGTGAGAGAATAGGACTAGGGGGGAGGTTCCCGCACACAGGCCGGTTCCATGCAGCTGGAACGCCTCACCGGTGTCAAGGGAGGGAACATGCAGACATTCTTATCTGCTTTCTGGATGTGGAGAAGTTGGGAGGGAGCGATGGGGCTTGAAAGCTGACAGCAATCAAAAATCAAAGAAGAAGTCAGACTCTACCACACCATCGCTAGAATCCCCATAACTTACACATCAAAACAACACATCCCCTCCCATGACCAGCCCAGACCTGCCATCTCCTCTGCTTCCTTTGGGACTAGACCCACCAGCCCCCAGCGTTGGATTGAAACAAAGGGAAGCCTTTGGAGAAGGGCTTGGTGTTTAAGTCATTCTCACTGTCCACTCACCCTGTGCTCACCCGCCCCCTTCACAGCCCCCGGCTTAGAGAAGTTCCAAGGCTTTGTGGCGAGAGTGGGAGGACGAAGGCATGTTCCTGCCGGGAGCACAGCGCAGAGCTGAGCCCATGATCAACCGCAGACACCCCCACAGAACCTGGGCAACTGTGCGGGGGCTTCCTGTCTATGACGCCCCCATGCCAGCTTCCATGAGTCAGACTCCCCAAGCCAGGAAATAATCAGAGGCTTTTAAACTGTTCCGAGTACAAAAGGTGATGGGTGTAGTGTTAGTCACTCTGTGACGGGAGGGAGAGCCGCGTGTCTGCTCCTTGGAGTCTGGGAGTCGTATATTTTAGTGATTCGAAGAGGGAGCCCAGAGAGCTTCTTGGTGAATGACAATTGGCAGATGCCGTGCACATGCCTTTGCTGTTTTGCTGCTGCTGAACCCAGCAAGATGTTCCCAGCACGTAGGGTGCATGAGGCCTTTGTGTCGCTTTAACATCTTCCCTGCCTTCATTCCTCAGAGGAAACTGCCTACCACTGCCTCCTGCGGATTCCAAAAGTGATCCAAAATTCTACTTAATTTATATTTATTGTAGCCATGAAGGATTAAGCCCAGCTCTGGGGCTACTAAATAAAAAAGACCTATTCTCAAAGAGTTTACAATCCTTGGGATTCTAACTTCAGCCCTTTCTATGTATTTCTTTTTTTTTTTTAAGATTTATTTTTATTGTTTTTGACAGAGAGAGAGAGAGACAGAGAGAGAGAGAGAAGGGGGAGGGCCCAGAACAGTCTCCATAGTTGCACATCATTGGTTTTTCCACATAGTTTCATTCCACAGGTGGGCGGGGCTGCACAGGGCAGGAACTGGGCTAGAGTATCACCCTGGTGAGAACCGAACTGGGCGCACTCCCCAGTTCAGCATATGGGTCCACTTGGGCCGGGGCCGGGATTCGATCCTCGTTCCCCGGGGCTGCAAAGTGAGCGCTTAACCCACTGAGCCATCCCGGCTTCCCCTTACTATTTATTTCTGCACTTGAATTATGTGGACCCATTATCATGAGTGCTGTTGCCCGGTCTGGAGCCAGCTCAACTTTTCCACGTGACTTCCGGCACTTAGTTTCATGTGTGAGATCCATCCCATATACATAGTCATCTCTCAGTCTCCCATTGGTCCTGGAGAGCTCCGCCCCACTCCTCTCTCGGGGTGTCCACTGTCACATTTCACAGAAAGTGCCCCAGACAATCACCCCCATTGCTTCTGAAGACCAGAGGTTCCGTGCCGAGCTGAGTTTGGGAAGCCTGCTGAAGGCGTTCCCACTGGTCTGTGACCAGAGTTCCCTTCACCTGACACGTCTCCAGAACGCTCTTTGGGAAGCTACAGTTCCAGCAGCATATAAAGAGAAAGGGGTGGGACGGGGCTGCTTTCTTCCAGTTCCTGCCCTCTGCCCTCTTGGAGCCTTTGATTCTTTGAAGACAGTCTTCTTGAAGCATCTCTGAGCAGGTCTGTGAAATAAACTAGAGTGTGCCCTCCTCTGGGGTCCCTGGGATTTCTCAGCGTCCCTGTGAAGGCTCATGGCTGCAAACAGAACAAGGCTCCTGTGAAGGGTTGATGGGGGCTGGGGACTCTCAGGTCATCTGACACCACTTCCTTCTGGACTTGTGATAACGGCGCTGGAGCTTCCTAGCAGGGAGATCACACTGTTGGCTCAACTTCAGCTTAGTGGCAATGAAATCTATTGCCCACATCTAGTCACTACTCCACCCCCACTGTCACCCCCACCCCTTTAGATTCTGCTGCTGACTTCTTTGAACCCAAACTCGACCTTCCATTTTTTTATGCCTACAGTCTTTCCTTTAGTGGCCTGGGCTTGTGAGATGTGTTTTAATTCTTCTGCTTCTGTCCTGACTTAATCCTGATCATGAACGTTGAACAGGACAGGGTTACCGTATTTTCCGGCGTATAAGACGACCGGGCGTATAAGATGACCCCCTAATTTTACAGTTAAAACATAGGTTTAGGCCTATATTCGCTGTATAAGACTACGCCCACTTCCGAGGCTGTAGTCTTATACAGCGAATATAGGCCTAAACCTATGTTTTAACTGTAAAATTAGGGGGTCGTCTTATACGCCCGGTTGTCTTATACGCCGGAAAATACGGTAAGCTTGGAGCCCCAGGGCACCCCACCCAGAACCACCTTCCCCCTTCTAGGCTGACACTGGTCCCTGAACCAGCACTTTTGTGTTCCCTGTCTTTACCTCCCTGAAAAACACCATCATTCAACTGGTGCTGCTGGGTTGGGTCTGGCGTGGGCTGGCCTTCCCCAAGCTATGGGCTGAAGACCTATGATAGGAGGAGCTGTTAGTAAGCCAGTCCTAAGGGGCCTGTGTCTCAAATGGAGAATGTGATCAGGTCTTGTGTTCTTATTTTTACCTGGAGGTTGTTGCTGCTATCGCGGCAGCCGGCTCCTTCCCACTGCACTCAGAACCCTGTTAGGTGAATCCGAGGTCTCGACACACAGCTGTTTTGATCCAATCAGTCATGAAACATTAACTAAGCACAGCGAATGGCTGGTTTTAAAGACCAGGTGCCAAAGGTGCAGGGTTCTGTGCCGACCCTTGGGGACCTGGCCCATTTACCCAGCATTGGATTATGCTGTGGTCTCCATCTCTGTACCTACAAGGCACAGAGGACTCAGAAAATTCCCTCCACATCAAACCTACTTGCAGTTTAGCTAGGGGAAAACAGTAACATCACAAGAACGGTTCTACGATGCCCTCCACCAACAAAATGTCCCGCACAGCCCCAGGTGCCGCCCAGCTGTTCTCACCACTACAGTCACAACAGACTGTCCCAGGCATGGGGCCCTGACTGACGTTTCATTATAATGTACTGCAGGGACTGGCATTTCACCAATGTCTCATTTTCCCGACTTCCCCTGCTCAAAAATATCAGAAATATACTCCCACCAGAAAGGCAATGCGTTTCTCATGTACCAAGTGTTTCTGAAAAGGCCCAGGTTTGCTGCTTGGACCCGTGCTGGCGTCTGAACACACACCCTGCAATGGCGCTTGAGTCTCTGGGCTTGCTGGCTGGCTGGCAACAAAATGGCCTCGTCCTCAGGCTATTGCATTTCTAAACTAAAAGGTGTGCATCTGTGCCTTGAGGTACCTGGGGACCCAGGGAGGGGGCTGGCTTGTCTGGAGGAGAGAATGCTGGGGAGGAATAGCAGCCGTAGGGTTGGCAGGGAGAGAGATGGGTATTTCACTTATATTGTGTGAAGCACCGCCCTTGGTCCCTTAAAGATATTGTCTTGTCACTAAGACCACCTTATGAGGTGGGTTCACCGCAGCATATGAACAAGAGGCAGGAATCCCATTCCATGAGGATCTTGGAAGTCCCCTGGGAAGGGACCCAGCCTATAGGCAGGATGACGGTCCCCAAGTCAATTCAAGGACAGTGCAACTTGGGTCAAAGTGTAAAAGCGTTTTCATGCTCAGCAGGGTATGTTTCACTTACATCGTCTCCAGCCCAAGCCCTCGTGACCAGTGGTGCATAGAACTTCAAAGGCTACTTTTCTGTCATCTCTAGGGGACAAAAGAGCATAAGTGGCAGCACCACTGGTGTCACTGCTGGGGGGCAGGGTGGGTGGAGTCTGGCCATGAAGGCAGTGGCACCTTAAAGGTTTTTCAAACTCTGGATTCTGGGGCCTAAGCCCTCACAGGTACAAGCCACCAGCTGCCACTCTGGTCACTGGCTTGTCAGTGTGGCCACTGCAAGCTGGGAATCGTGTGTACTAATCAACCTGAACAATGAGCGCTATTACAGGAAATGGTTAACAACCAGCACTTGGGTGGAAGTGTGTGGGGGGGGGGCGGCAGATCAAGAGAGAAGTGGCCTAATCTGTAGCATCTGCCCACTTCTGTGGTGTAAACACTCCCACAGCGGCTGTTTTCAAGCTACCAAGGGCCATTGCTGGATGCAAAGCCGGGAAGAGGTGTGCAGATAATAGTAAAACGTCCTACAGTAATTGGGAGGGGATACGTTTGGATTGTGTATTACCTTTGTTTTTAACATAATTTACTTCATTGTAACTTTACATACGTAAGCAGTTTTAATAATGGCTGTGTTTAACAACTATTGAGCAAAATCCCCTGAAAGTTTAACAGTCCAATGAGCCAGCGCAGGCGTACCAGTAGCTGAAAAGGAAGAAAATGTGGGCATCACGTGGGGTCCTGGAGGTTCATAGAACAAGAAGCTACTCCCAGGGCATCTGCAGCTATTTGGGCAGAACTAACAGGAGCAGGAATGATCACAGAGAGGGAGGGGACAAACCCTGGAATATACTCTTCTGTGGTTGTGTTGGTCCTGTTCCTATTACTGACACCAACTGAAATCCAATCTCTGGCATCAGTTAATGGGCTTCTCTCTGTCTAAACACAGCTATGAAAAATATTTCTGTCACACACAGAGCTCCTGGCAACAAAGAAACTCTGCCCCTCCTCCTAATGAGCACAAAGACATGTCCCCATCTGTCCCTAGGATTGCCAGGGGTTGTGTCCTAAAGAGCCACCCCTCCACTCAGCTCTCTCCCCTCTGCCTGGGATGAGGTGAGACACAGGGCACGTTCCGCAGCACCTCCTCAAACACCCACAGTGGTGACAGCCTTCTGCTTAAGCCTGGGGAGCAGAGGCAGCCCTGAGATGTCCCACTCGGATAGGCAGCCCTGAGACCTGGACTGCATTTGCCTGAACACATTTTACAACTGAGTGGCCCAGTCCAAGAAAAGAAAGGGTTACAAAATGGATCTGAGCAATGACACAGCATGGGTACAAGTCGTTGTTGTCAAAGCGCTTTGCTGGCTGCATTCTTCTCTCACGTAGGAGAACAAAACTGTCATCATGGTGACAACTTTATTCAACATTGGTGCAATTATCAGGCCTAAAAATAGGAAGCACAGGGAGGTTTTTCTTGAGCGGGCTGAGCTCCATTACCCATGTCATATGTCTGGGGCATATGTCCGAGGGGAGCAAGGGAGCAAAGGAAGGGAGCTAAGAGTCATCGAATGTTGTCACACGTTTCTACAAGAAGCATTTTACCATTTTATTCTATGTAATCGTCCCTGTAACTCTGTGTATGAAGGGAGAGTGGAGGGGAACAAAATTTGCTAGCAGCCATGACCAGGCAGGTTCTCTGAAGGTGGGGGAATTATTACCACCATTTCAGAGATGGAAAAGCTGAGTCTCAGGAGGAGGATTAAGAAGACCGCACACATCCTGTACCTCAAATCCCTCCGATCACCAGCTTGCTTTCGTGGGCTTGCTGGCTGTGAAGCACTGATGTGCCCAGAGCCACACTCCGGGACAGCCCCTCCCCTGTGGCTTCCTCCCCTTCTCTCTCCTTCCTCACATCCCATGCCCACCCCACCCCCCATTACTGTCACACCCGATCAGGAATGCAAAAATGGTGCAAGGCTCTGAGGTCACAAAGACGGCCGGAGTCTAGGCTCCATGCCTTACTAGTAACCATGACCTTGGCTCATCTGTTTGACCTCTGTCAGTTTTAGGATTCCGACTAAATCGGGGACAGTCTTCGTTCCTACTTCATAATGTTGTCATGGGGATTAAATGATAACACGCATGCCAAGTGCTTTGCACAGTGCCTAGCTCATGGCAAATATTCAATGGCAGTTGGTATTACTGTTGGCTAAAGAACATGGCATTGGCACAGTCTGAGCCCAACCTCCACTCAGGATACTGTAGATGGGAAGACGTCATCAGGAGGGCAGGTGGGTCTTCACTTCCTTCCCACACATCCTGGTGACTTCTTGTCTTGGGTGTGCACGGGGCACAGTAAGGATGGCAAGGAAGACTTCCCTCACCCCCCTTAGGTAGTGCCTACCACCTGCAGGGCCCTCATCCGAGTTTTTGCAAACATGAACTCACTTAATCTTCATATCAAGTCAGTGCCGTGGGTACCACTATTCACCTCACACAGCCAAGTGAAAAGTCAGCTTCGGTGACTCACCCCAGGTCCTGCTCTGATTCTTGTGGGAATAGCCTTGCCTGGCCTACGTCTGTGCCTCCCTAAGGGAATGGGAACCAGGTCACCAGCACCACCTTCCCGGGCTGCCTGTGCCCCCTGGGAAACCCTCTCCTTGATGCCCAGACTCATGCTTGGGAGGGAGAGCTCTGTGCCAACCAAGGATCCCATTCCCCATGTGAGTCCCACCGAGGCCATTGTTCTTGCCATACTCTCCTTCCTCCCTTTGGTCAATGAGAGACAAAGACACGCCAGCAGATACAGCTCTGTGAGAAGCAGCAGGCCTGGGTCTAAGTTCTAGCCCGACCAGCAAGCAATCTTTGCAAGTGACTCCTGGTCACGGGCTTCCTCATCTAGAAAACAGAGTTAACACTGACCCGATGACGTTGTTAGGAGGAGGATCAGACAAAAACACACAAAGCCTACAGAATAACGCCTGACACTTCAACTTACAGCTACCATCGTTATTGGCCAGCTCGTCAGAGCGCTGAGCTCTGATCTTACTGGTTCACCCAGCGGAGACTCACCAGCCTCGAGCCACCAGGTCTCCTCGTCTGAGAAGTAGGGATAAGAACGTCCAGCCTGCTGGGTAGGATCGTTGTGAGGGTTGGGTGAGACCCAGGGTACCAAAAGCACTGAACACAGCACCTGGCACACAACACAGGCCCCACCAACTGAGCCCATTACTCTTACTCTCATCCTCAGGATGAGCTTCTGCCAGGAATGGAAAATGGGCTCCAACTCCCAACAGACTACTTGCTTTTTTTCTCCCCAGCGCCACTTGTGAGAGGGAAGTATTTGATGTGTCCCTTTCATAAATGTAAGAGCTGCCTGAGAGGCACTTGCAGCTTTTAAAGCTCTCAGGACCACCTTAGAGAAGAACCTCCCAGATGAAGCGCATCTGAGGCGGGCACACAAAGGAAAAGCAGACTCGGCACTTGCGCTGTAGCTCTACTTTTAAAAATCTCCTTTTCTCAAAAAGTTAATGCGGGGGCTAGTAGGGAGGGGGAATCAAACACGCGGTGATGGGAAGTGAGCTGATTCTGAGTGGTGAGCACATAATGCGATGTATAGACAATGTCATGTAGAATTGTACACCTGGAAGCAATGTCCTTGATATCAATCAATGTCACCCCAATAAATTTAACAACAACAAAAAACAGTTAATGCTACTTATCAAACTTAACAGGACTCGTTACTTTGCCCGCTTTCAGATGTGGTGGAATGGACGTGGGGTTTTTAATGTCTCGTAACCTGGGTTCAAAGGCAGGTCTGTGACTGCTGTGTGACTCTAGGCAAGTCACTTACACTCTCTAAGCCTCAGGTGCCTCCCTTAGAAAATGGGAAAAGAATACCAACCAGAGGAAGGTCAAATGAGGAGATGTGAAAGCACTCTGTAAACGTTAAGCACTGTGCAAATGCAAATTGCTGTTACAATATTTACTGCTAAGGGAAGGGACACCAAATACCAGCCTCACTGTCAGTAGAGGATCTCAGGAAGGTGGTATCTCTGTGCCCTCCTCCTTCATACGCCGGAATTTGCATTTCCATTTTAACCGCCTTTGTGTACCAGGGTCTGCTATTATAAGCCACTTCAAATCTTTGTTGGAAAGAGGCAAAGTAGAGAAAGAAAGAAACTAAAGAGTCCCACTGTGAGAATGAACTGCACCACTTACCGCCCCATACAGCGGCATCAGCAAGATGGCTGTGGGGTTAGAGTCGCAGTCTGCAGCCTGGAGGCCGCAGCTTGTTTCTCTGGATGAAGCAGCAGTTCTGCTCAGGATCAGCATCAAAAATAAGACCAGCTGGCCCTTCGGTACAGGTAACTCTCCACCCCATTCACGCTCACCTGGCCGGGAAGACGGGGGTGGGCCAAAGGGAAGCCTGCTCCTGGAATACCACCTCGAATTGTCTGGTCTTACATCTTCAGCCCAAGAGCAGAAGTCTGCATTTTGTTTTCTGTCGCATTTTCAGAAGCAAAATGCCCTTTAGACACTCTACATGGAGACGCAGCCATGGGGTTTAAATGAGACAGCCAGGTTGTCACAGCGTTTTAAATACAGTACACGGCGCATTACACAAACACCATTCATAAGCCTGGGTCACCGGGTTCAGACAGGAGCTGGGTCCATGGATCAATAGCCTGTGTGTGTCAAACAGAAGGGAAGAAGGGAAACTGGGGGAATAAGGTCCTGATGGGAACATCATTAAAAAAAAATCTCAACCGTGTCATTATTTACAACTCCTACACACAAAGGAGAGCAGGTTCTATGCAAAAAAATTCTAAACAAGCCGACCTCCTCAGCGTTGAACTGAACAGTTCGAGTGATGCAGCCTCGTAAAATGCAGATGTAATTATGTTGTCCTGTTGCTTTTCTGCGGAATGCCCGCGGCTCGGAGCGGCCACTCCAGCATCTTCCAGCCGTGGAACAGCAGGGGGATCAGAGCTCTGAGTCGCGCTGACCGCTTGATTTGCAGCCAATGACTGATGGCTTTGGGTGGTAGCAGAAAAAATACAGTTTGTGGTGGCAAAGAACTAACACCTGGGACATGGAGTAAATGCTTTTTAAAAAAATCATTTTTTCTTGTGATCCCCTCCCTCCCTGGCCCGCCCCTCTCCTCCATGAGGTTGAACATAATTTATTACCAACATACGGCCCCAAACCCAGCTCATGATGTCACTCACTGGGCTGTCACAAAGCAGGGCATGAAAACAGGTCCCCCTGCAGACCCAGGGCTGGTTACGGCTGAAGGCAAGTGTCCACCTGCCAGGCCTGCCCACTGAGGTGAAGGGGGTGGCCTTGGCTGGGAAGAAACACAAGAGCCTTGAGTAGCCCACAACATCCCTGAGACCTTCAGTGGGTCCCACAGACCCCGCTTGGATTCTGGGCCATTCTGTTCCTTAGCAGGTACCTTCCAGTCACGCCTCCCATGGTCCAGGGACTCGGTGTGAACAGGTGAACAGGGAGCTGCCATTCTTGCTCAGGGGTCACCTGGCGTTTGGTGGCCCATGCTCACGCATCCTCTGCGGTGGTGCTCGGAGGGGATCTGCAGCCCGAGTGTAGGGGGTGAATGCCGAGGATGGTGACACACACGAGGCGACAACATTCGCGCGGTTTGTTCGGCCCACCAGCCGCTGCCTGGTTCCAGGTCCTCCCTCAGGGTCTGCAGGGGTCTCCGTCTCACACCTCCCTACTCTGGCTCCTTCTCCAGCCGCCAGCAGAAGTGCTTCTCAGCCCCAGGCCTTTCCTGTCTCAGTCTCAGATGCCGTGCGTGGCCTCTGAGTTAAGAACTCACTAAAGTGTAGATCATGCTGAATGCAAAAAGAAGAGGGGAGGGAGGTGTCAGTGGGAGCCCACGGAGGGCTCATGGTCACCCTCAAAGAGGGACCTGGCCAAAGCTCGAGCCTGTGACATACCCGCCACTAGAGCATCTCTTCTGCTCCCCACAACAGTGCACTAACAGATTGTGTCGCTTAGAGAAAGACCACTGATGGCTCTCAGGGCCTGTTACTCTCATCAGGAGATTACTATGCCCATCAGCCCCCTTTCCTGCATTTGTGGGGCATGTTCGGGGGCGGGTTGGGGGTGGGAGTTGCAGGGTTTCTTTATCTCATTACTTACCACGTGCTTACGTGTGTCCTGGGGCGCCCGGCTTATGCTGGATGATATGTAAGAGCTGGGAAGTGACCACATCACTCCTGTAAGGACCCATGTGTGGGCACACAGACTAAACAAACTCTTAACAGTTAGTGTTGGTGTAAGTGTGTTAGTGTTAGTATTGTACAGTGTTAGTGTTAGTATTAGTATAGTGTTAGTGTTAGTATTAGTGCTGTATTAATATTGTATTAGTATCAGCTAGTCCCCATCCAGTGTTAACTTGCAAATGTCTCCGTTCCACAAGGTCACCTGGGAGGGGCGTGACCTGGGGCCAGGATCCTCATTAGTGGGAGAAGCCCAGGCTCTGGGACCAGACCAGCTGCTGTCAGCTCAGACCTTGGACACTTGTCTTAGCCTCTCTGCTCTGAGGTCCTCGGGAACTCCCACCACACCTTCCCAGTGTTCCCAGCTGCGGCCACAGGAGCCTCTCTCATTTGCTCAGCTCAGACGCACGGGTCCCCTCCTCTCCATGCAGGAGCGGCCTGGGCTTCCTGCCAGTCCGGACCTGAGGGGTTGGGGGCTTCTGAAGCAGGTGAAACAGGGTCTTTGAAGAGCGCTGAAGAGCCCCAGGAGATCAACTTCAACAGAGGAGCCACCCGTGGACCCTGACCTGTGCTCCCAGCAAGGCAGGAGGAGCAGTTATTTCCAATTTTGTTTTGGAAACCAAGTGATTAACAGATGTCACATGAGGCCACACCAACTGAACTAAAGGACAGCCAAAGAGGATGTCTAGAACACAACCAGTTACAGATGTCACATCCACCTACCGGGCGGGTGGGAGCCACCAGCACCCCACCCCGCAGACAGGGAGCTGCTTTGCCATCTGTGAATTCCTTCCTGTGTCTTCTTCCCCACCAGCCCTGGGCTCAGCTGGTACCACAACGAAGCTGACGTGAGAGAGCCTGACCTGCCTCCCCTCCCTTGGGACTAAGAAGGGTCCCAGGCAGATGGGGCAGGAGCCAGGGACCACGCTTGCTCTGCAGGGCGTTGAGGTGGGACAATGCTGCCTCTGGGCACAATCACTCAGCCCATGGCTCTGCAGCAGGGGTTGTCCGCAGGCCCACAAAGGAAGTGAAGAAACCTAACCTCCACATTACCCACAGTCCAGACACCAAGCCCATGAGGCCACGGGCCACCCTTTTCGGGTTTCCTAAGATAAGAACCAGCCAGGGTGAGCTTTGGTTGCTAAAGAATTCACAGCTGGAGTCAGAGACATGGGGGAACCAGCTGGCACCTCAGAGCTGCTCAGGCTATATGCAAGCTGAAGCAGGCAGTGTCCTCGGACGCTCATCCGGGCAGAAGAGGGAAGCCGTCCCCCTGAGCCTGGACCGGCCCTTGAATCCAAGAGGAATGTGGCAGAATAACTCTGAACCCCTGCAAGACTGAGCTGTCCCTGGGGAAGCTGTCCCCCCAGGGCCTTTGAGTCTTGTGGACATGGGGTGGGGGTGGGGGAAGAACCACCCAGCGCCACAGGCTTATGTGCAGGTGGACAGCTGAGCCAACAGTCCACATGGGAGCTCAGTCCAGGGAGCTGCACTTCTCAGAAGCGCTCTCCCCACCGCCCATCACTGGGATGTGGGAGCTCCAAAGACCCCGTTTCAGTCAAGACTTTTCTAGAGGATTCCTAAGACAGACAGCAGGTACGAGCTCAGCCTTCGGGACTCGGCTCACGATGGCCTCACACAGGGACGCTGTTGGCTGGGACTGGGAACGTGATCGTCTCAGACGCCGTTCCCGCGTTGTTAACACGCGGACAATGACAGCATTCAGCTCGCAGACTGCACGATACACGCGAAGCCTGGAGACCAAACCCTGGCGGGTTTGTAAATGCTGAGCAAAAGCAGGCCCCTCTCAGCCTCTCCCAGCCCAACCCGAACCCTGAGGCGGCCGCGGAGTCCAATTCCCCCGCCCTCCACTTCCTCACGCAGCCCCTGTCAACCAGGCCGTTTTGGAGACAGGACTAGGATGTCTGAGGACATCATGTCCTGACCCAGGTGGCAACAGGAGAGCCAGGTGACAGGGCAGACACCTCAGAGGGGAACCCGAAGGGGAACAGGAATGAGGGAGAGATGTTTCCACAAGAGACATTCTCTGGGGTCTCAAAGCAGACGACAGGCTGTTTATAGCCCTCTGCTCAGCTGGGAGGTTCTGAGGATTGAGGTGGGAAAAGGGGAGATCCCTGCAGTGGCCCTGCGGAGTCTGCAGCGTGTTTTACTTAGAATGCTGTGACTGTGATGGCGAGAGGATTGTAGTGTCAGCAGTGTAATGACCCAGTGTGCCCCTCCGTGAAGGGTGGCTGCCACCAGGGGGTCCCTAAAGAGTCCCCAAGGATGCAGGCACACAGGCCAGGGGACGCGGGGTGACGAGGTCAGGCGTGTGGCCCATGGGTGACCCGCAGGGCTGTGTGTGCGCTTGCTGAAGGCAGGGAGCCCCGTGGAGAAGCCGGCCCGCCCTCCACCAGGCACCCCGTGAGAGCTGCTGCTGGGATGTGCGCCCGCTGCATGTCCCTAAGGATGCACCTGTGCTCAGCAGACAAGGCCACCTGCAGGGCCTTCTGCCCGAACTCCGTCACACAGACGCCCTTGCTACTGAACCTGATCGGCCGTGACCCCCGCCCCCACAGGCCACCTCCCGAGGACTCACCAGTACAGGTAGTAGAAGAAGGACAGCAGGTAGAAGGCCAGCTTACACCAGGCCTCCTTCTGACAGTAACTCAAGGTGTCCGCGTTCATGACCACCGGCGGGTCGTAGGCCAGCTCCGAGCTATCTGCCGGACAGTGGAAGTACCTGTCGGGAGAGGGGACACAGCTTGTGAGGGACCTGCCTCCGTGCCACGGCACCACCTCAGTCACTAATTACTGCGGCTTAAAGCGTGTCCACTGCCCAGAGCCTCTTTTCAAACCCTGAGTATTCTGAGCGGGACAGTGTGTTCCCACGCGAGAGTGCAGTCGTGGACAGGACTTTCCTTCTCGAGAGAAAGGCCCAGAACAGCAAAAAGGACACTGGCCATTGCAGGGAGAGGGCAGCCGTGGAGGGACCTGAGTGAGCAAAAGAATGGTGGGTGGGAGGGAGGGGGAGGAGGGAGCAAGCTTTGCTTAAAATATCTCATCGCTGGGAAGTTGGGATGGCTCCGCGAGTTAAGCACTCACTTCGGAGCCCTGGAGACTAAGAGTCGAATCCTGGTCCCAACCTGTGTGGACCCACCTGCTGAACTGGGGTGAGCTTCCCATGCAGGAGGCCCCGGCCCAGTTCCCACCCTGCGCAGTCCCCGCCCACCTGTGTGGAATGAAACCATGTCAAAAACGGATGACGTACAACTATGGAGACTGCTCTGGGACCTCCCCCTTCTCTCTGTCTCTCTCTGTTAAAAACAATAAAATAAATCTTCAAAAAATATATATCTCACCGGCTTGACGTGAATGCCTTGCTCACAGGGGGTCGGGACCCGTGGGGTGGGGACAGACGGAGCAGCAGCCTTTTGGGGATGTGGTCAGGCAGAAGCAAGTGCTGCCCATGGGACTGTCCTCTGGCCCCCAACAGCACACTGCCCCCTGGGGCACAGTCCCAAGTTAGCTTCCTTCCCATCCTCCTGTGAGGCCCTGGGACAGCCTCTGGTTCTCGATGGTGACAAGGACCGGGAGGGGGGCTGTGACCAGATGAAAGTACATCTCCAGAACGTGGCTACTCGCAGAGCTGGTATCCTAGCTCCTGCGTCCTTCCCCTTCACAGGACCGCAGGGACATGATCTGTCATTGACTCTATGCTCAGAGGAAATCACACACCAGATCCCATGACCCCTGCCAGCTCACAGCCCTCCAGGCCCTTTGCTTCGTCTCTCCCCCAGGAGCACATTTCAAATCTCATTTGCTTCGCCTGTGGCCGTGTTCCCAGGTGACCTCATTAAATAGAGGCAGGGGTGGCAGGGAAGTGGCTCTGCAGAAAAAGCCAGGGCGCTGCCACTCCCTAGTCACCAGATTGACCTTCCTCAGGCCAGTCAACCATCTCTCTGAGCCTCAGCTTTCACATCTGTAAAATGGGGGTGAAACTGCCTACTCCGAAGGGCTATTGTGACGATGATGGCAGGTGACGTGGGTGCCAAGAACGAGTGCAGCCCTGATTTTATGTGAGCAACCTGAGAGCCGGAGCAGAAGGGGCTTTCGCTGCAGGGGAAACAGTGGACTGGGCCTGCTGCCAGGGGCTGAGGGGCCGGGGGCGGAAGTGGGGAAAGGAGGGCATTCCAGGACTCTCACTGCTAAAGGACCCCTCCCTTTTCTTTCATTTCCTGAGCACTTAGAACTTTCTGGAAGGAGGTCAGACCCTGTCACCTGACCAGGTCCCTCCTAGCCAGGAGCCAGCAGGTGCTTTTCTTGTACACAAACGTGATGTTCCAGCTGTGAGGACACCAGTGGGCTCCCTGTCCCCTCCCTGTTGGAGGAGTGATGACCCTCACCAGTGCTGCACACGTCCAAATTCTGTAAATGAACCATGTTTTGACACCCTGGAATGACAGCACACTGTTCCACGGACATTGGGCTCAATTCTTTTGACAGTGAGCAGAGCCTGCCCTGCTGGGGCCACGTGCTGGGTGACAGGGACACAGACCGTGACCATACAAAGGTGAGGCTGAACCCTGGCCCTGCCATGTCCTCAGAGTGACTCTGGGAAGCAACCCTGTGAGTCACTGTCTCCATGTGTAAAACAGAGAAGAGGAGCCCCAGCATATCCAGTTGTTATGGATATAGGATGAGGTACGGCGTGGAAAGTCCCTGAGTGGGTATGTGATCCATTTCAACACCATGTTTTTGTTGGACTGCTCTCTCAATTCAGATTGTAGCAGATGACTGGTGCTGGATGCAGGACTTCCTTATAGAACCAAAGCATTTTCCTTTCTGCCTACACCCCCCATCTCCTCTCTCCTCTGCTCCTGTTCAATGGCACCCCCAGCCCTGCTACCCGAGCCACCCAGCTTAGAAGCTCCCTCTCCTCACCTCCTGCACTCAGTTACTGGCCAAGAACGGTCCATGTTACCTCCACGGAGCCTCTCCTTCTCTCTCTTTGCCAACGTCCACTACCCGGTTCGACCCTCCATTGTCTCTTCCCCTGGCAGCCCATTATAACCTCCTCCTACTTAGAGTTTGTCCTCAAAATCTCATCCTCCAACCCATCTGCTGCACGGGCCCCGGTCACCTTCCTACCACTCAGACCCAGTAATGCCCCTTTTCTCGTCAAATGCTTCTGAGGGTCGTCCATTCCCTACAGGATAAATCAACTCCAACTTCCCCATCACATTGTGTCAGACCTCCCCACACTCGATCCCAACTTTCTGACAGCTTATCTCTGCTCACTTCCTGCAAGAACCCTGCACCCGGCCACCCTGGACACATGCTGTTCTCCCAAACATACCAAAGGCTCTCTGACCTCTGAGTCTTTGCATGTGCTTTTCCAGATTTCCCAGTGTCACTCTTCCAGTCTACGCTCATTTCTCCACACTCCTGCACACTCGTAGAGTCCACGGATCCCTGTTAATAACATATTTCCCTCTGCCTCAAGCGTGCATATTCCTGGAGGGTCGAGAGGGTATTTTGCATTCATCTCACACACCCCTGCAATGTCTGGCATGTGGTGTGTGTTCCATACGTTTGCTAAATGAAAGAGTGAATGCTCTTGATATGACTAAAGACAGGCTGGAGTTCTGATAAAATGACAAGAATGAGATACTGGGGGGAGGGGATCAAAGCTCAGGAAGCAAGCGGTAAAGGGTGGGTTAAGTTATCTGCACAAATGCATTCTTTACTACTTTTCTATGCCCCCCACTTCCTACCTCCTGTGTCCATATGGTGACTCCATTTTACAAAAAGCCCAGATCACATGGTCTTAGCAGGGAACAGAATATTTAAAATCAGAATTGCCCAGAAAACTTAGCCCGTATGGTACACGCTTTTACAATCAGATGTAATTCACATACCCCAAATTCACCTTTTTAACGTGGGTTTTAGCGTAGTCATGGCGTTGTACAACCATCACCAATATCTAATTTCAGAAGACTTTCATCACCCTAAAAAGAACACCTCATACCCCCTTAGCATTCACTCCCCTTTCCCTCTCCCTTCCAGCCCCCAATTTCCTTTCTGTCTCTATAGGTTTGCCTGTTCTGGATATTTCATATAAATGGCCTTTTGTGACTGACTTCTTTCACCTGTAACTTTTTCCAAGGTTCACCCCTGTCATGGCACATGTCCGTACATCATCGCTTCTTACTGACAAATAATATCTTGTTGTAAGAATATCCTGCAATTTGTTTATCTATGCATCTGTCGATGATTAGCATCTGGGTTGTTTCTACTTTGGGGCAATTGTGAATAATGCTGTCGCTGCTTTTGACACTGACCGCCAAGGGCAAAGGCTGTGGGTCGTGGAGAAAATCAAAGGACCTTCCCTTGTTGGACTTATAGTCTGAGAATAGCTTGGGAAGAAGGCTCTGGAAGGGAAAAGAGAAAGGCCCTAAGTGACTGGACCCGTTGGGGGACATTGTCTCTGAAGGGCAGGCTGCCCAAGCAAAGAAAGGGGGAGGCCGGGCTGGGTCCAGGCAGACTTACCTCCAGAAGTGATAGAAAAGGAGAGGGACATTGAGGCCCAGGGTCAGCCACTCCTGAGCACACAGGAACATGATGCAGAAGAGGCTGTGGATGGAGTATTCGGGCAGCACCAGCTGGAGAGGGAGAAGACAAGGGTCCGAGTTAGAGGGAGTGTCATTCCCACGACAGCTACAGCTGATGTCTGCCCTGACTCTGTGTCCTCCTGGCTGGTGACACAGGGACCATCCCTACAGCAGCAGTCACGGCCCCAGACTGTGTCCATTCCCGGTCAGTTCCCCTCTTCACAGTACTGGAGCCCTGCTTCATCCCCAGCCCCAAAAGGACGCCCATCCCGCCCCCCCAGCAGCTCCCGCTGACCGGCACAGGACACGCGTTTGTGGCGGTCACCCATGGGTGACCACTGGGACTGGAGGAGGCCATCCAGCCCCTGTGACGTCTGACCCGAGGCAGGACCCACGAGGACAATACCAATAGGGTTCTATTGATTCCGTAACTGCCCTGCCCTCTGTTTCTAGTTTGTGTGTATCTCCTTATAGCCACTCACAAACCTAAAGCGACGATGTGTATTTGAAACATAGGAGGGTTGGGAAAATAACTGAGTATTTGGCTTGATGGTGAGGTATCAAGAGAAATCCAAGAGAGAGGAAGTGCGTGATGTTGAAAGAGGAAATGTTTAGCCTGAGGGGAAGGGCAAAGAAGCCAGCTCAGGAGGGGTAACAGGCTGAAAAGTGACCAGCAGGGAGACTAAGCCCCTCCACCCCGCAACCCACCCACACAGGTGTACGTGGGTAAGAGGAGCTAAAAATGACTGTGACCCTCCCTTCCCAAGGGTGTTTACATCTTTTTTAAATTATTATTAAGCAAATTGGGTTTTTTTCTTTATTTTTCTTAATGTTAAATTTATTGGGGTGAATTGGTTGATAACAATTACATTGTTTCCAGCTGTACAATTCTACATTCACATCTTAACAGAAATCAAAGTTGTAACAGAAACCAAAGTGACTGCAAAGGAGCAATATGGTCTCCAGGCTAGTAGTTAGAAAACCAAAAGATAGAGATGCAAATCATAAATCATAAAGGAGAGATAGAGAGAGAGAGAGACAGACAGACAGACAGAGAGACCCTGTTTAGACCAGGCCTGGGCAGACTTTTTCAGGGCAAGGGCTACTTCTAAGTTTCTTCCAGTGTCATGGATCACTAGCTATGTATTTTATTACTCAGGTGGTCACCCCAAAATTGCTTGGTGGTCCCCGGGTGGACCCAGATCGATGTCCTGCCCAGCCCTGGTTTAGACCATCATGAATGCTGTAGTCCTCCTAGCAAACTCCTTCTAACCATCACTGCAGGACCATCTCAAATGCCACTTTCTTATGGAGGCTCTGCCCACCCCACCTCCCCACAACTCAGAGTCCCAGAGTGTGCTTGCTGACCCTCTCTGAGGGGGACTGTCCATAATCCACCCCATTCCTCCTACCTCCCAACCCATACAGGCCTACTATACTTCTTGGCCACGTCTAGTCTTTCCTCGTTCCCATCTCTAAAGTGGTTTTTGCACTTAGAGACGTAAGAAGCATTTAATAAAACGAACTGAACCGACCAAGTGCCTATCTTCGCAGCGTGGCTGGCTGGCGTTGGGGACATGGCCTGCGGTCACAAACCAAGATTTCTCTGGGTGTGAAACAAGCTGCCTCAGACTGGAACACGGCTTTGGTCTCATTCCTCTCTCGCTTTAGTCAGATGAGCTACCTGCCCGGTTGGCAGATAGGGGGTGGGGGCAGGGGTGCACACCTTAGAAATCAGGCACACATGCAAGAAATGCATTTTGTAACCAAGCGGCATCTTTTCTATTCTCAAGTCCAGGCAAGAAGGAATGGCATGCCCCAAGCCTTACAATTCTCGGACCGTAACCTGGAATCAACATGAAAGAGCTGTTGTCACTCTGTGGCAGGGACCTTGGTGGGTGAACTGGCACAGCCAGCCTCCATGAGCCTCAGCCACCTGGTGTCCCTAGCGTGTTTCCTCGCAGGACCTTGCAGCCCTCCTTGTCAATCCCAAAGCACCACCCTACTCCCTCCATTCACGGAGGACGCCCTCGTGGGCACGGCAGCCCCCAGAGCGCGGTGGCTGGGAGCCCTGTTATACACATCTCTACATTTTTTAAATCATCCCTTTCAGCCACTGGTGTGGAGCTAATGAACCTGTTTAGAGACAGCCACCCAGACCTGACTCATCGGAGAGCAGCGTCCCCGTCTCCAGCTCCAGTGACAAATCTGACTGATGACAGCTCGGATTTCAGGTCCCGCTCTTCATCATCACGACTCCTTCCGTCTTTGGGACTTGATGGATAGTGGGAGCTGCCACCTCTCAAGTGGGGAGGCTCTGTCGCTGTCACTGTGCTGAGGAAAATGGCTTCCTGGAGACCAGCTGGTTCTGGAGGTCTCCTAGCCCGTGGGGGGCAGGTGGGGGGAGAGCTGAAAACTCATCCAACTCTTCTCAGTGGCTTCTCCCAACTGCCTCCATCACCGAACAGGGCCCTTACAAGTGGGGGCGGCTCCCCCAATTCTGACGGGGGGAGTTTGGGGAGTGACACGGGCCCTCGCTCACTCCCCCCGGCATCCCTGCATGATGTTGTGGACGAGGTAGGGGAACCTATTCATCCTAGACCAAACCCAGGTCAGGCCACGTGCACCAGGCCTGCGTGGCGGGTACCCCTGCTGCCTACCCGACCTCCCATGACCCTGCCGCTGGGAAGGCCGAGAGGCCGCAGGTCTGCTCCCAGCACCCCCATGGAGCTGAGGGGCTGGGAGCAGAAGTGATGGGCACAGCAAGCTGCAGCCTCTGCGGGCTGATGCCCAGGGCTCCAGAGTCTCTCTTTCTCTCCTCTTATGACAGCGCCGAAAGCATCTAGGGTGGCGGATACCCCGTCTTCCTGAAGCGGTAAAGGAGGAGAGAGGTCCCCGGGCAACCGGTGATGGACACAGAGTACGAGCGAGCAAGAAGCGAGGGTTATTTGAAGCCACTGAGATTTACGAGTTCTTCATCACCATTGCATAACTTGACCTATCTGGTCAAACACAGGATGAGTAACCAACGGGAGAAGGTTACGTGGTGTTCATCTCTTCCTCCTCTCCTGACCACCCACCTCCAGACCAGCCTTCCACAAGCACAGCACAGGCTTAGGCAGGGGCTGACTGATCACCAGGTGGGCGGCTGGGCCTCATGTCCCCTCCTCACCCTGAGCTGGCCTGCTCTATGATGACTGCCCCAGAGTCACCAGCCGAACTCCAAAAGCAGAGTGAAGCACTCACTGCGCCCCCCACGACCCCGAGTCAGCCCTCGGCACTGGAAAACATGCGGTGCTTTGCCAAGAGAAGCACTGAATGGTGACAATCTCATTCTTGCATACAACAAATAGGACTATTTCACACAGGCCACAGTCTGTGGAATTCCCATGTCTTATTATGCCCTGCTCTTTAGAGGTACAAATATTGAATAAATGGTCTCAAGATAGGCATTATGAAACTGCTGAAAAGACTGCAATTTATTCCAACCAGGGGGAAGGCTCACGGAAGGTTCTGTGTTCAAGGTAGAATCAAGGGAAGTCAGAAAGGATGAGTAAAACGTCATCATGCGAGGGAGCCAGAGGCCAGTATTTTGGAGAGAGAAACCATGAGAGCAAAAGCAGAGAGAGACAGCAGTCACTGCCGGGGGGGTCCTGGGCCAGCCCCCATGAAAGGGCCACGTATTTGCCAGTAGACGGCATTAGGGCCAGGCCTGACAGGAGCTGAGCACTGCGTAGATGTTAGTTTTATGCACCTCCCACATGGGTCAGCTTCTCAGCTCCTGGTGCTGAAGGCTTTGTGTATCATTATCCTGTCACAAGAGTGTGATGGCAACACACCGCCTCCACCCACTATGCCCCTGCTCTGAGGCATGGCAGAGGTCGGATGTCCCGAGATTTTCTCGGAGCATGCTAGCAAAGCTCCTATACTTGCTAGCGACAACATCAACGATGTCACCTGCTGTCCATCACCTCTAGTTGGATGGACGTGGCCTCAGGTGTCCTGCCTTCCTGTCCAGATTCTGGTCCTCCATGTCCATGTGCTGGAGACATTTCCACTGGAATAGTCCTCAGCCACTGCATGCTGGAAACTCGCGGTCCTCCCAGGACCCGCAAACATGATCGCCTACACTTCCAACCACTGCTAGCAACAGCCATCTCCGATCCTTGGTCTCGTCCATGTCCGTGTCAGTCTGTTTCCAAACCTTGGCATTTCTTCTTCACAGACACTTAGATCTGTTCCTCCCTGTTTATTTCTATGGCCCCCAACTGGTCTGGGCCCATGCACCTCCTCCCAAGGCTGATGCAAGGACCTCTTCGAAGGACTCTGTCCCTGTCCCCACGTTCCCTCCATCCAACAGAGAGGCCACCTCATCTCCCCAGTATATGCCGCACTCAGCTTTAAGCCTTCACCCATGTCCTTGTTTTTCTGCGAATTTCATTTAACCTTTATTTCATTTTGTGTTCAAAATATTTTATATCTATGTGTCTTCCTTTTCATTCACGCACCCACTCATTCACTGTGTTAGCCCACAAGGGAGTTTATATCAACTTCTGCCCACTCCACTGCTGTGGGGGCGGGGGCACAGGCACCAGGGGGAGCTCTTCTAACCCCCAAAGGGAAAGAAAATCGAGAGCGGGGGCTTGGAGTTGAAGAAAAAGAATGATGCTTCCTGGGGGAGAAAGAGGATTCCTAAGACTAGGGGACAGGGGAGATGGCAGAGATGGGGAGGTGACAACAAGCACCCCTAGTGCTGGGAATCTGCTCCAGGTTCCCACCGTGCACCCCAGGGGACAGGCTCTGAGGGCTGGTAGGAGCACAGACACACTCCTCACTTAACAACTGACCTGTTTAATGACTCCTTGGACTTATAACCAGTTCTCCAACACAGGGAATCCCCTTTCTCAGTATGTCTCGTTCCTGCAGTTGGTTAGTATTCACTACATTAAGCGTTTGCAGTTACCCAAGACTACATATTTCATTTATAAGTGTGGTGTTGCATGATATCTATTGAAAAATGCATACCCCATGGCATCACGACAAGACATCTGCCTTTGAGTTCCTTGCTTCTCAACCAATTTGCTTAATGACCCAATTGTAGGACTGGAACTCTGTCATTAAGTGAGGAGTGCCTGTAAGAACCAAGCCCTAGAAGCCATGGGGAAGGTCCCAGGGCTGAGTGTAGCTTGAAGGAATGGCAGCTATGAGACCCAGAATCTCCACCCACTTCCAAATGGATCCTCTTGACTCAGACAAGCTTTTCTGCTGTGGTCATGTTGGGTTTTTAACCCAGTATTTTTACCAGGAGCCCACTATCTCTAAGTGTTACATAAATGGCTACCGATTACGTAACAATCAACTGTGTGATGCTGAGCGAAGCAGCTAACACACAGCGCCTTACTGTCCTCAACCGTAAGTGCCAACACTTGCAACCTCCCGGCAAGGCTGCCATAAGGGGCACAGAATGATGAAGACCGACCGTTCTGGAAGGTGAAGAAGCATCAAGCACAGGGAGACGTGCTGTGGTGATGAACAGGATTGTCGTTCTGCACAATCACGTGCCAGCTAAGGGAGATTCTCGGGCAGGTGACTTGCGATCTTCCTCGGAAAGGGCCCAGAACCAAATCTGGTTCCCCAGTTCTCCAGCGCATCTCCTGACCCATCTGATTAAACCAGCTTCCATTTCCCTCAAGTGGGAAGGAAAACCACAGGTTATGGAATAGCCTGCCTCTCAACCCATAAAACCCCAGCGTTGCCTGTTTTCAGAACACGGATCCAGTTCCCTGTGTGCCAGCCCTGGGGTTGATCTGCCCGGGTGCCAATGAGTGGGAGGAAGAAGAAAAGGATAATGTCTCTTGTATTTGAATCCCCAGCCTGTGCTAAATAAGCTCCCAAAACAGAGGGGCCCGTCTAGGGTGAGCAGGGTGGAGGAAATGTTCTCATCCATGCCCAGTATACGAATCCGTTATCCATTTGTCCCCAAATGAATAACTGTGCATGTGGTTCACGAGGGGACAGCGAAGGGAGGGACAGGATGGTGTGTCTGGGAGCCTGGGATTTTGCTAAACTGGAAGGCTATGAGCAGAGTCCCAGGCACAGTCAGAAAGCCTTATTCTGAGTCCCTCTGCTCCCAAATGGACACTTTCTCTTTAACGGCTCTGGCCAAAGCTCTCTCTGAGCAGCCTGGGTGGGGAGGGCAGTTCAGCCCCTCACATGCCAGGCACCCCAACCTCAGACAACATCTAGCATCTGGGGCTGGGCCCGCTTGAGCGTTGCCTATTAAATTGTTTGACCTCCTGAATTGTGTCCCCATGCTTACCAAATATTTTAAGGGGCGAGCAGATGAGTTGGGTACCTAAGCAATTTAGCACAGAATAGCCTCATCTGGAACTGTAATTGGAACATCAATCTGCCGCAAGCAGATCACATACACCAGGAACTGCGGAGGGTGGCTTTGAGCTTTTCACTGCCAGCCACTCGCCCCGCTGCCTGGGCCAAGCATTGCTGTGATCTTGTCATGGTCAGGGTCAGACCCTCACGCCTGGACCCAGGGGACTGGGCCAGGCCTCCAGGGAAGCCAGTCGTAGATCATCGTCCCCATGGGCTGCTCTGTGCACTAGGAACACGGGGGAGTAGAAGGGAGATGACAAGGGCAGAAGCTCCTGTCTGAGTGAGCTAGGACCAGAAGACACACTCTGCTGTTTGCTTCTCCCCTGGGGAAGCCAGGGGGTCACCGAGGATGCAGAGCTGAGACAGGGGCTGCAGATGGCTGTTCCCAGCCCAGAGGGGCTTCCTCTCTAGGACTCCTACTTTCCAACCCCATGGGGTCCTCTGGTTTGCCCACCCTCCCTGAGAATACTGAATCCCCACTGGGGAAGTTTCTGGACTCTCAACAGAGAGGGCCAGGCCCTGGGAGGGAAGTGGGGGGCGAGCCCACACCCCGGCTGCCCACGCCCTGACTGCCTAGCATGGGGACGGCCCATGGGCCTCTGTTGGGACTTGGCTGTGCCCTGAGAAATCTGCCCCGCCCAGCCACTGGCTCCAGACACGCGCCCCGCCCCTGTGGCCGCCGCTCTGCCTCCCCCACTCCCACCTGATTCTCCCGGTCCTGACTGCTCCTCGGGGACCAGTGTCCAGCCTGGCATACCCCCATCGGCTCTAGCACCCCAGGTCCCACTGCCATTTTCCGTGGGCCCTCAGCACCCGCTGTGCCATGCGCTGGCGACACCAACCAACTGGGCAAATCCTCCCACTTGGATCCGTGAAGGGAAGTGTCCGTGCATGACGCCAGGAGGAAGGTGGTTCCCCAAGTTCACAGGGGCCCAGCCCATGTCTAGAGAAGGAAACCAGGCAAAAGAGCTGACAGTGGGTCTGGCTCACGGCTCCAGCGGCCTCCTCCCCAGCCCGTTTCCTTCCTCGTGCACTAACAGGAATTCCAACATCGAGTCCCTGGAGGATTTGCTGGAACCCAGAGGGCTGGGCCCCACCCCCAGACTTCAGACTTAGCAGGTCTGGGTGGGGCCTACGGTTCTGCTTCTCTAACTGGTTCCCAGGTGAACCTCGAAAACCTGGCTCCTCCCAGGACCAGGATCACCAGCATTAAAGGGGAGGGAGCTTGTTAGAAAAACAGGAGTTTGGCTTCACCCCAGACCTGCTGCATCAGAACCTGCATGTTAACCAGGTCCCCGGGTCATTTATAGGCGCATTAAACTTTAAGTGGCTGTGCAGCCCTGATTCCCAAAAGAGGGCTTGACAGCCACCTGCATGAGACTCCCTGAGGGCACTTATTTACAATGCAGATTTCTGGGTCCCTCCCTCCCAGTCCCCTGAGACAGACTCTCTGGGCCAGGAATCTGCATTTTTAGGAGCATCCCAGGTGATTCTGTGAAACACGTGAGCTGAGACTCCTGAGCTGGAGGTTTGAAGAGCCCTTAAGGCAGCTGCTTCCAGGTGCTTCCGTTTAGTAGACCTTGGGTGCTGGGCTCACCCCAGCCGCCAGCAGGGTGCTGACCGCTGGGTTGGGCAGCATGTGCCTGCCCCCAGCTCTCCCTGCCACTGCCATGTGGAAGAACACCCACAAAGCTCCCTGAGTCCCTGTGGCTGGTGGCCTCTCACTTTCCTGGGATGGGGGTCAGTTCTCCAGCCCCTCCACCTTCAGAACCTGTAGCCTCCAGTTTCCAACACCTTCCCAGGGGCCATGTCTGTGACTCATCCTGGGAGGGGACTGGTTCCTTTTAGGACCAAACCTTGCACTGTGGCCCTGCCCTGACCACACCTCCCAGCCTGCCTTGTATCCTTGTTTTCATGCACTTCTAAGACACTTGAGTTTCAGAAGCCTTCTTGCCCGATTCCTCCCACCCTCATCAAATTGCTGAACTATCCTGGAACCCACTCGGGGAGGAGGTGAAAATAAAAGCATTCTCTCAAATCACACCTTATTTTCTGAGGGACAAAATTCCCCCACAACTTGCTGGCAATTCAGAGACATCTTAAGTAAACACTTGCAGCTGCCCACTCCTTCCTTTTCTTTCCTTCAAGCCAGGTAGACAGGGCAGCAGGAATCTGTTCATAATATAGGGCGTGACTAGGCAAAGGTTCCAATTGTTTTGAAAGCAGAGACATGGACAGCATGGAATGTTCTAGAATGAGAAAGGCGGTGTGGTAAGGACAAGCCTTGAGTGCTGAAGAGCCCCCATTTAGGCATTCACTCAACAAATGATATTATAAGCACTCACGAGGCAGTGAACACAAAGCAGTCCAGCTAGGGGAGAGCCCTTGTGAGTGAGCCCATACAAGTATGTCATGGATTCTATAGCACAACGGAATGGGGACCAAAGTGCAAACAGGCAGCAGGCAAGCAACAGCGTGTAGGAAGAAAGGCGGGAAGAAACCACACGCTCTAAAGGAGGAGAGGAGGGAGGGCTCCTGGGAGAACTGCCTCGAGCTGAGATTTATAGAAAGAGCCACCTGTGGGGAGGCAGAATGTCGCGGTAGATGGCATCCCCAAGGGGTGCTCAGCATCATCCCTCCTGAAGTGTCTGAGGTACTCATTCTTGTCTTTATGTCCTAGAAAGACATCTCTTCCCAGTCTTCCACAGAACTGACCTTGAGACCCAAATCCTTTATATCAGCATCTTCTTAAACTGGGGCTGGGGGGTGGGGGGGACACACATGACACAGGACAGACTTCCAGGGACTAGTCATGATGACTTCACCTGACCAGGAGAGACCCGGGACAGGAATGGGGCCAAGGGCAGAAATAGGTCATCGTTGGCCTTTATTTCTGTCCATGGCCCGAGCAGAAAGCTTGCCACACAGTGGGTGACAATGAGGCTCAATGCTGGATGCACCTTCATCAAGTTCAACAGTGAACGTCAACAATTGCCAACCTTGCCCTCCCCTCTCTGGCCTGTCCCACCCATGCTGTGGTCCCAGCCCAGTGTGAAGGGAAGGAACCCAGACTCTTTTTGGGAGAAGAGGGTTCTGGAGCCCCAAGTTCACCTCCCTAATTTCCTGCCCTCCTGGGCGGTGTTTCCATGTGAGGCCCCTGGTGCCACCTTGTTCATGTGACAGGAACCTGCTGTTTCAGCGGAAGGGGTTTATTTCCTTGCACCACAGATTCTTCCTTAACAGAGCAAACCTAAGTAGCAAGCAGCCTGGGCCCTGAGTGGCAACATTAGCTTCCGAAGGACCAGGGTGAAAACGGATGATTATCCTACTTAACCGCTATTAAGTGGTGTTAATTACCTACTACTTCCAGCAGGTTGGAGGAAGTTTGCTCAAAACAAGCAAAAGTGTGGGACAGAATGACAGATCAAGTATTGGCTTTGGGGAAAGGAGAGCAAACTGTCATCATCACTGTCCGTGAGTATTTACTGAGTGTCCATTAAACACCATGATCCCAGAGCCACGAAGACAGAGAGATGACCAGAGCCCTCCCAGACCGACCAGGTAGAGGGGCGGTCCCAACATGCGCATAGAGTGTGTCCATCCAAAGCCCGCTGGAATGTGCCCAGTGTCACCAGGAGTTTGATGTAGCAAAATAACATAAGAACAAAATAACATCGTAAGCTGTGTCTTAGTGAAAAGAACATTAGATTAAGAAATCAGAGATGGGAAGGCTGGGATGGCTCAGTGGGTTAAGGGCTCGCTTTGAAGCCCCATGGACCGAGGATTGAGTCCCAGGCCCGGCCCATGCGGACCCACATGCCCTGCGCAGCCCTGTGCCTGCCTGTGGAGTGAAACTATATGGAACACTAATGTCAACTATGGAGACTGCTCTGGGTCCTCCCCCTTCTCTCTGTCTCTCTCTGTCTCTGTTTCTCTCTGTCAAAAATCAATAAAATAAATCTTTAAAAAAAAATAAAGAAATCAGAGACTTGGGCTCTAGACCCACCTGCTAAGCAACAGAACCTTGGATAAAGTTTTCTTATCTGAGAGACTCAGTTTCCTCATCTATAAAATGGGAATAGGAATACTGTCTACTTCACAGAAAGTGTGTGAGGGTTAAATACATTAATATTCGTGAAGCTCTGAAAATAGCCTCTGGACATAGCAACTTATACTCCGTAGATAATAACTAGTATCTGTAAGAAGAGGCATTTGATCTGTACAATCCCTACTGTTCTTTTCCGCTCAAATGTTCTATGTACTTTGTAAAAAGCAGCAATTAAACTCCCTTGTGAATTAAACCAATGTGTTGTTCAGTGTTTGCAATTTTTTTTTTTTTGACAAAGAGAGAGAGAGATACAGAGACAGAGAGAAGGGGGAGGGCCAGAATAGTTGCACATCATTGGTTTTTCCACATAATTTCATTCCACAGGTGGGCGCAGGGCTGCACAGGCCAGGAACTGGGCCGGGGTCTCACCCTGGTGAGAACTGAACTGGGGGCACTCCCCAGTTCAGAATATGGGTCCACACGGGCCGAGGCCGGGATTCGATCCTCGGTCCCCGGGGCTGCAAAGTGAGCACTTAACCCGCTGAGCCATCCTGGCTTCCCCATTTGCAAATTTTTAAAACCCTCTGCCTCCTCTAATGTATAGCCCCAGGAACACCGGGTGTTCCGGGGAATCTGATCATTTGGTGTGTTGACAAGACCTACCCCTACATCATACAGCTTCCCCTGCTCCTGAAAACGATTTCCTCGTCTCTCCTGAGTCCTGTGTATGTGTCTGTGACATTGGTTTGTCTGGGTGTGTCTTTGTGGATACCCTCTCCATACAATCGCTCTCTCAGCAGGGTGCCTGGCACATAGTAAGTGCTCTCAGCAAACTCACCGTTTATTCATTCAACAAATATGTGCTGAGAGCCCACTACAAGGTGTCAACCACTGTGACAGGCACTGGAGGTGTCAGGATGAATTGTAATAGTTGAGCTCTGTGATGACGCCCTGGGCATCCCCAGGCTGGTGGGAGAGACTGAGAGCTGAACAACAGAAAATCTGGAGGTTGCACTCAAGTGATGATCATAAAGGGGCCGAAAGAAACGGCCTGAACCACAGGCAGTGGGAAAACCAGGGGCACGCGCGGGCCTTGCAGGCAGCCATGGAGAAAGGGCTCCCGCCGCAGACACAGAGACCCCTTCTCTGTTCTTGGGACTAAACAGATTAAAACCTACGTCAGTGGCCGGAGGGATGACAAAAAAGAGAGGAAGGGACATTGTTTCACATGTTTACATCCAGCTTTATTGGTTCACAAATGGGTTGTTAATTAGTGATGACATATTTGTCTCTGGACAGCTACCGTATGTTCAGCAATGTGAAGGATCATGCTTCATGCTTTAGGATGCTTTTCTCTGGGTTTCTTCCATTTCCTACTTGGGAGAAAATGCAATTGTGTAAACACTCGTGGACAGAGTGCCGCATATATTCTAGGACCACAGAGACGCCACGGAGAACTCAATGTGGAAGAAGATGGTGGGTTGGCCCTCAGGTAGATTATAGTTAAGGAACGAGACAGCAGAGAGCCCATCAGCACGTGGGAAGACCATAACACGTCGAGTAAAGCAGAGAACTCAGAGGTGACTTCCTGTTTGGCAGATTAGAAAAGATGCGTGGAAAAGGCAACATTTGAAAACTGCAAGCTAATATTTTAGCCAACAGAGAAATATATTTTATCCAGGTGATAAAATAGTGTCAGAGTCTTGTATATTTCTATCACATGGCCTGGCATGATCTCTAGCACATAGTAGGGACTCAATAAATGTTGGGTGGGCAAATTGAGTGTCTGAAAGGAAGTAGAGGTCAGTAAGATTAGAAGCTAGGTTAAGAAATCACAGAGAGCCTTTGAAGCCATGCTAAATATTGATGATTTATTCTCCAAAATAGGGATCCACCGAAGGCTTTTGGATAAGGAAGCTCTACATGAGCAAGGTGCGCGATCATGCCAAACATTGATGTTATGGAAGCTTTTTCCTAAGCCTCTAAGAGCCAATGCTCCAAGTCGAGGTAAGCTCACCTCCTCTATCCAGCGCTCACGTCGGCCTTCCCCAGAGCTGTGCATGTAATAATGACTTTTTTTGTGCAGCCTGCATAGCGCTATGGGTGAGCAGGGTTCCTTATTCTTTCCTCCAGCCCCAGACTAGGTCGTCATGTCCTGCAACTGAGTGACAGTTCTCGCAGGGATGTGCTGGGGATCTACTGGGAACAGGTTCTATAAATGAAAATAGTTACAATAATTACATAACCTCAGCCTACCTCAGCAATTGGCCCGGCTGCAAAAGCACACATCGCATGCATGGAGATTCAGTCCTGACCCTGGGCCTGCTGGGAAGACAGGCACCGGAGCTAATTAGAATGATAAAATGACCTGTGCCTTGTCCATTGTGGGCTGAGTTGACTGGCTAAGCTCAGGGGACTGGCTAAGCTCCTGTTCCCTTTGTTTGGTCCATCTCCCCTGGAAAAGGATGAAGGCGATTCTTTTTTTTTTATTAGGTATAATTGCCATACAACATTATATTTGTTTTAGTTATACAACCTAAGGATTCCATATTTGTATATATTGCAAAATGATCAGCACAACAAGTCTAGGAACCAGTCATCACCACACAGTTACAGAATTTTCTTCCTGTGATGACAACTTTTGAGATCTACTCTTGGGGATGTGGGGATAGCTCAGCAGGTTGAGCACTTGCCTTGCAACTGCAAGGTCTGGGGATCAAATCTCAGCCTTAGCCCATGCAGACACATATGCTGAACTGCGGCACAATTGGTAACCATTGATTCTGGCGGTGAGGGTTCTTGCCTCCCATGCAGGAGGCCCCCAGTTTGATTTCTGTCCCACATGTCCCCACATTTACCTGTGTGGAATGAAACTAGGTCACAACTAATAATGTACAGCTATAGAGACTGCTCTGGGCTCTTACCCCTTCTCTCTCTCTCTCTCTCTTACCTTCTCTCAAACAATAAACTAAATCTTTAAAAAAAAAATCTACTCTTTTAGCAACTTTCAAATATACAATACAATATTATTAACTATAGTCACCATGCTGTATATTGACTTATTTATTTTGTAACTGGAAGCTTGTACCTTTTTAAGCCCCTTCACCCACATTCACCCCCAGCCCCTTGGTCTCTTGGTCTTTCTCTGAATATAAACTTGGTGTTGCATTTTGTTTTTAGATTCCATGTATAAGTGAGAACATACAGTATCTGTCTTTGTCTGACATATTTCACTTAGCATAATGCCCTCAAGGTCCATCTATGTTGTAAATGGTAAGATTTCATTCTTCCTTATGGCTGAATAATATTCCATTGTATATATGCATATGTCACATTTTCTTTATCCACTGATCCTTGGGTAGACATTAAGGCTGTTTCCTTATCTTGGTTATTGTAAATAAGTGATTCTTCACAGGCTTTGCTCAGAATAAGTTTGCTTTTTATTTCTAATTAATAGGCAATAAAATCCAATGGAGAGGAACAAAGTCTCACCCTCTCTTCCACTGGATTATACCTGTGGATGATGAGAAAATTCTAGTAAAATATAAACCCAGGGGTTCAATAGTCCCTCTATTTACTATTTGCCAAGGAGTAGAATTCAGTCAGGCCAATCATTTCTCCTAACCAGGGGGATGTCATTTCCACACAAACTGCATGAATCCTGCTACGGGTTAAACCAGGGGTGTCAAACTAGCGGCCTACGATTATTTTGTGGCCCACAATGCTCTGAAATAAAATCAAAATAGAAAAAATTGTTATGAAGAAAATAGCGCTTAGGGGAGATCGAGGCAATACCGTACACACAATTCCCTCGTTAGCCCTTTAACTACTGAAGACGAGTATACACGTGGCCCAGAGTCTTTCCTGGGGGCCTGTGGGCGTGTATAAACGTGCTCAGTTCCAGCGATGTTTGTAAATGTGATGTGGCCCGCGTGAATCTTGCCTGTTGCACCAAATGGCCCGTGTTTTAATTGAGTTTGACACCCCTGGGTTAACTGTACCCCCCGCCCCCATTTTTCATATATTGAAGTCCTAACCCACAGTGCCTCACAATGTAACTGTATTTGAGGACAGGGTCTTGATAGCAGTGATTAAGGTTAAAGGAGGTCATTAGGATGGGCCTTGATCCCATATGACAGGTGTCCTTATAAGAGGAGATTAGAACACAGGCACACAGATGGAGGGATGGCCATGTGAGGACAAGGTGAGCAGGTGACCATCTGCAAGTCAAGGCAAGAGGGCTCAAGAGAAACGGGCCCTGCCGATACGGCGATCTGGGACTTGCAGCCTCCAGAGCTGTAAAGAAATTGACTTCTGTTGTCCGAGCACCCCCAGCCTGTGGTCCTTTGTTGTGGTGGCCCTAGCAGACTAACAGATCCCGAGGGGAAAAGCATTAGAGGCTGCAGGGTCTGCTGAAGTCTCTTTCTCCCAAGCCATCGGATTCCCTACAGTCTCATGAAACTGAGAAGACGCCTTTAGTCTGAACCTCTTCGCCTATGTTTGACTTGGGAGGATGAGAATCAGACTAGAAACACGTATGACACACAGGTGTATGGGGCTGACAGTCGATCGTGTGGATGGATAAATGCTGGGGTCAAAGTGGGTGGTGTCTGAGTTGCTCTGAAAATCTCAAAGGTGTAGAACTGCCTTGGGAAATGTACGGAAGCAGGTTTCTAATCCCATAAGGATAACTAGAAAGGGTAGGGATTGGGGAGCCAGAGTGGATGGAATCCAGACCCAGCACTTAACCACCTGAGTGACCTGGACAAGTGACACAAACCCTTGAGGCTCAGCTCCTGTGTCCAAGGCCCAGAGATGTTATGAATAGTGTGGGTAAAGCACCCAGCACAAGCATCACAGAGTTTGTGCCACTCAATGATTGACTGACTGATTGATTGATTGATTCATTCATTCATTCATTCAGGCAGGCAGGCAGCAAAGCATTACAAGCTTTGTGCTATTTTCTAGGTAAGGTGCAAGACACACAGACCCAGCTCTCACCAACGTCATGGTCTCCCGAGGAAAACAAAATTGCACACATTACTACACCATGGCCTTTCCCGTCCCACACTGCCTTCCTTTTAAATCCAGAATCTTTGTGCTGGAAATACTTTATCGATAACTTGAAGCAACCCAATATCTACCACTCCTGGTTCCTATTAGCACATGGCATCCCCACTCTCAGAGAGCACTTACAGCACACAGTGGTGTGTATTAAAGCCTAACTTACACAAACACCACTAGACAGAACCTTGGGGCAGACGTACCATCTGTCATTTCATCGGCACATCCTGCTGATGTACTCTGAGCCGTATCCTCATATATATTCCCAAGGAGAGCAGCCCTGCATAAGTGGTCCCTTGATTTGGTGCCCACCAGGACTCCAGTGGTGCGGGCATCACTCTGTGCTGATGCGTTGAGTGGTCACAGCTGTGATGTCACTGCTCAAGGGCCACAATAGCAGAGCTGTGGTTGTCGCGTGCTCCCAGCCCACCTCCCTGTGCTATCATCGGTGACCATTATCCTCCAGAATTCCATCACGGCTCTGACCATTTGGTAGAACCAGAAAGGGAACACGACGGCCCTCCTGTCCCTGTGTAACTGGCCCTTTGCATCTGCATAGCACATTGAACATATTTGGTGCATTTCTTGTCTGTTGCCTGGGTCTTATCCTAAGGAAACAAAACTCCCTGTGCTGCGTCAGTGTTGGTGCCATAGAGACAGCTTAGGAATCACAGCCAGTGCCACTCTGTGCTGGAAGAGCATCAATGCCCCAAATTGCTTCAGGACTAACGAACCCCATGGAAGCTGCAAATGAAGCCAACACGAAAACGCAGCCACACCACTGTTCTGGCGGAGAAGATGCATCTGGAGCAGAGGCATCAATTTGGTCCAGGGGAACTGTCCCTGGAGTCGCAGGTGCTCTCTGTTGGCCCTGCCTAGGAAGAGGTTGGTGCTTGGGTTTAACTCTAGGGAGAGGCAGAGACGGGGCAATGCTACAGGGAGGAAGAGACTATTTGGACGTGGTGGCATTGGCACATGTTGTAGCCTAGAAACAGAACCCAGCAGAGTGTCTTGCTATTTCAGCAATTTGGAGAAGGGCACAAACGAGGATCTGGAAGGGTGAGCATTTTGAGGGCTGAAACACAGGTTTCTTTCCTCCTCGTCACATTCTGGGAAAGGGAGCATCTGGAAGCAAAACTCCCACCAAGAAAAAACAAGTCAGTGGTGTGCAGATTACTTGCAACAAGTCTTCCCTGCTGGGCTGGCCGGCTCCAAGGAAGCGGGAAGTTAGAGACTCACTCCTGCAGCCCACTTGGGCAGCCGCCAGCAAATTACTGCTTTTACTCTAGTCCCATTTAGAAAATTATGGCTCTCTAAATCATACCCTGGGGGACTGAGAAAGCGAAAGACCTTTCCACTGGCACTGCCAAGGCCTGGCTCACCCTCCAACTTGGTGATTTGCAGCCTCGCTGCACATTAGCACCACTGGGGTGGGGGGTGGGAGGGTGCTTGGCAAACCCCAGTACCCAGGCTGCAAACCAGACCAGTGAAATCAGAAATGTGGAGGTAGGACGCAGGAGCCGTCACTTTTAAGCTCTCCAGGTAGACTGCAGTGGACAGCCGAGGACAAGAACCAATATCTCCATGCGTTTCCATGCTCACATACCACGCATGGGGGATGACGCTTGGATAAGACAAAGCCTGTCACACCTGCCACGGGCCTTGTTGTGGTATCCTCCACGTGCCTTAGCCCCAGGCTCGGCAGTAGCGATTCCCCCTGTACTTTGTGGAAATAATAGCCCAGGCGCCCTAGGGCTGCCAGGCTCACGGTCACTAGTACACTTTGCGTAACGTGAATCAGACACCACGCCAGGCAAGGCAACAGATAAAACAGTTAGGCGGACATGAGCCCTGCCTTCAAGAATACAAATATATGAGATACGCATGCAGGCGATTGTAAGATAGGGTGTTGTGGGATCAGGCCTTGGAGAGACTGTCAGGCAAAAATTAAAGAAGAAAACAAGATCGCTTTTAGCTGGGCTGAGCGTGTTCTCACGACTGACACATCATACCACACACGTGCGCTCACACATATGTTTATGCTCCTTAGCACATAACAGAGGACTAGGGACATAGCAGGCACTAAGTGAATTCCAGTTGAATGAAGGAATAAATTCAGTTGCTGCCTACTGGAGCCCACCAAAGCCCACCCCCAGGGCTCCTTAGCGCCCTTCAACAACCTCCATTTGGCCCAGCTTCCTGCAGGTACCATCAGCCATCATCACCTCAACCTCTAAGTCTAGTCTCTCTCCTCACACACCCCCACCCACCACGCTGCCCTTGGCCGTCTGGTGTGCCTGCCCTGGCTGCTCCTCCAACTGCATTCCTCCAAGGCCGAGACCTGCAGTGTCCGCCAGTGTTCCACCCCCCCTCTCGGGAATAAAATCCCCGATGTCTGGCTGAGCACATGACCCCCAGAGAAGACCAGAAGTGGCCATTTGCCTAAGAGCTGGCCAATGAGCCTAGTGGAAGTGCTGTGTGCAAATTCTGGGTCCCGTCTTTTATGGAAGTGGCCTTTCTCCTCTTCTCTCCTCTCCCCTGAGGCTTGAAAGGACATCTTGGTGTGACATCCCCGTGAACCACGTGGACAGAGAAATGCGCTAATGGTGGCAGAGCTCCAATGACAGGAGGAGCCTGGGTCCCCCACACAGCTTGGCTCCCCCATCAGAACGAGCTCCCTCGTGTCTTCTATTCACAACAGAACCCATATCCTGCCACCCACACCCTACAATGCCTGGAGTTCCTTCTATGTTACTAAGAGAAGGTGTTGCGGAGTACCAAGCTACTCCCGCCAGATCAGTGAATGATCTGGTGACGTCTCACAGCAAAGCGGCCTGGAATCCGTCCCTCTCTCTCTCACTTCGCAGGTCAGGCTGGGAGAATCTGCTTTGCTGATGAATGCAGTAAGCTGGCGGCCTCTTTTCTCCTGTCCACACAGTCTGTGGAGACTGCGGGAGAAATTGAGTGATCATCACTCTTGGTTAGTGACCTGCAGAGATGGGCCCCTGGTGCAGGGAGGGGAAGGGTTCGGCGAAAGGTATGGAAAGTTACCACTCCGGTGGGTAAGAGCGGACGGCCACAGCAAGGGGCAAAGAGAGAGAGAGCGTGGGCACTGGAACCAGACCCATGAGCTTGGTGGCCTTGAGCAGGGTAGCTCCCACCTGGTGAAGGCACATCATTTCACCCCCCTCTCAGGGCTGCTGTGAACATTCAGTTCCATAGTTATCCGTGGGCCCCTCCACAAACCTACTAAATCCGAACTTCCCAGGACTGAGGTGGGGAGTATTAGTCAGGGTCTTCTGGAGAAACAGGACCAACAGAGTATGTGTGTGTGTGTGCATGCGTGTGTGTGTGTGCACGCGCATGTGTGTGTCTATCTCTTTATACCTCAATAGATAGAAAGCTAGATGAGATCAAGCCCAGGCTAGTCACTGGAGGACAAGATGGGGAACGGAACCGAACCCCCAGCTGATGCCATCAGAGATCAGCTAACAGTCTGCTGACTGCCAGACATAGGAGGGAGCCCCAGCCCAGACCAGAGGAACGACCCCTTCTGCATGCAAGGCCAGCCAAGATCAGCAGAGCCACCCGGATAGCCCACGGACTCATGAGAAGTATACGCAGCAGTTGCTGTAAACTGGGTGAACACTCTATTAGCAGGGCAATGAAGACCTAATGAGGATGGGCCAAGTAGCTACCCAGATTCTAGGAACCAGAGACCACATATTAGGGGGTTGATGGGAAGCCCTCTGCTTCTCACACTGCAGCCTTGGAAGCAAAGTGAGCCCAGGGCTCCTGCTCGGGTCCCCTCCAGGCTCTGGCTTGGCAACTCCATGATAGCACCACGACCGACACGGTGAACGTCACATGTCCCATCTCTCCCCCCGACTAACAGGCAGTGTGCCACAGAAGGCGTCTGAAAATAAATTAAACATGAGACAGTTTCTAAACTACTTAACAAATTCTGTTCCGGGACATTTTTACTTTTCTTTGGACATTCCCTCTAGAAGTGAACTATCCTCCTACCATGAAGTTAAATGAAATTAGAAAAGAGCCTTAAAGGAATCCACTTGGACCCACCATTGTGAGCCAAGCAGACTGTGGGGTCCCCGAGGCCTTACGTGGCTCTGGTATTCACATCTTTCCTTTCAAATAGCTAAGCAATATTACTGTAGTGCGGTCCCTAAGGAGCATGTTTCAAAGAGGACCGATTTCCCCGATAACGTGGTTCACGAAAAATGCGGACTCTGCTCAGATAGACTTGCCCGCATATCCCAGCTCTACCAACTTATAAAATATGAGACCCCAGGATATATACTTAATATCTCTATGTCTTGATTTCCTTACCTGTTCAGTGAGGTTACCCATCATGACTACTTCACAGGGTTGTTGAGAGGATTAAAAGAGTTAATCATTTTAAAGGCGTCCAGTAGGTAGGTAGTCAAGAAATGCAAACAGCTATTGCCATTGTCACGCTTTAGAACTCCCCCAAGCTACAGAGAATTCTGATCTGGAAAACCGAGTGGAGGCCAGTCTCTCTAAGGCAGGGATTCCCAACCCCGTGCCCGCGGGCGCCATGGCGCCCACGGCCCGATTTGTGTACACCTGCCATTATTTGACTGCATCAGAAGTTTTTCATAAACACTAAGTAAAACTATAATTTATTTTTATACATTTGTTAGAATTTTAAAATATTGTTTG
>PVKE010005597.1:0-44301 GCA_004027555.1 Craseonycteris thonglongyai
CTTGGATGATCTGTCCAATGTTGTCAGGGGGGTGTTTAGATCCCCTACTATAATTGTATTTTTGTCAAATTCTTCTTTTAGATCTGTTAATAGTTCTCTATAAATTTTGGTGCTTCCTGATTCAGAGTATATATTGATGAGTGTCATGTGTTCTTGTTGTATTGTCCCTTTTATCAAAATGTAATGTCCATTTTTATGTCTTATTATTTTTTTTATCCTGATGTCGTTTTCATCAGAAATCAGTATGGCCACTCCAGCTTTTCTCTGACTGTCATTTGCCTGAAGTATTGTTTTCCATCCTTTGACCCTGAGTCTGCGTTTGTCCCTGTGGCTGAGGTGTGTCTCTTGTAGGCAGCATATGGTTGGATTTTGTTTTTTAATTCAATCTGCTATCCTATGCCTCTTTATTGGTGAATTCAGTCCATTTACATTCAGGGTGATGATTGATATGTGAGGATATCCTGTATCCATTTCTTCTTTCCTTGTTATTTTGTTGTTGTCCCAACTTTTCTCCATTTGTTTTGATTTCTTGATTTAGGTCGGATAACGTCCTTTAGTATTTCTTGGAGTGCCGGTTTTGAGCTGGAGAATTCCCTCAGCTTCTGTATATCTGTAAAGGCCTTAATTCCTCCTTCATATCTGAAGGTTAATTTTGCTGGATAGTTAATTCTTGGCTGGAAATTTCTCTCTTTTAATATTTTGAAGATTGGGCTCCACTCCCTCCTGGCTTGCAGTGTTTCTGCTGATAAGTCTGGTGACAGCCTGGTAGTTTTTCCTTTGAAAGTTGTATTTTGTTTTTCCCTGGCAGCCTTGACGATTCTTTCTTTGTCTTTGGTATTTGTCATCTTCAGAACAATGTGCCTTGGAGAAGATCTACTAGGGTCTAGGTAGTTAGGGCTTCTGCTTTCCTCTTGGATTTGGGGCTGTAATTCTCTCCACAGGTTAGGGAAATTTTCATCCACTATTTGTTTTGGTAGACTCTGAGAAGATTTCATCTCGCTTCCTTCTGGTACCCCTATTATTCTAATATTTTTCTTTCTGATGGAGTCAGAAAGTCTTGTAGGACTCTCATTTCTCTTGATTTTCCTTTCCCTTTCTTCTTCCCTCTGTGACTTTTCCATGTTTGTATCTTCAATTTCACTCATCCTTCCCTCTAGCTGGTCAGCCCTGTTTTCTATGCTGCTCAGTTCTTTTTTCAGCTCTCCCATAATGCCTTTCACGTCAAGGAGTTCCTTTTGGTTCTGCTCTAGCTTCTCAATTTTATTGGTAAAGTACTCATTTTGCTCAGAAAATTTCTTGTTGAGGTCATTTTACTGTGTCTGGGTACTTTGCCAGCATTGAGTGAGCTCTCTGAGTGTCTTGAGTATTGTAGCCCTGAATTCTGTTTCACTTTGAGTTGATTCAAATTGTGCAAGCTCCTTTTGTAAGGAATGCCCCTGATCTTCTGGAGGGGCTTTGGATTCTGAGGTGTGCATTGTGTTTGATGTGGTTCTTTTGCTTTACGCATGAGTATGGTTTCCCTCTGGGGGTTTGCCTATCAGAAGGGCTTCTCTTTATTTTTTCTTTTGGGCTAAGTTGTGGGAGAAGATTTTGGGAGAGGGTTGGGGGAAGCAGACAGCTTCTGTGTCCTGGGGCACTTCAGGTTACTGTCTTAGCTGTTAGATAGCAGGATAGTAAAGGTGTGGCCAGGGGTTTAGGCATGTGAGTAGGAGCTAGAGCAGGCCTGAGACACAATAGCAGATTCCTCTTTCAGCAGGGGGGCTGGTGTTTCAGTGCGGGCAGGGCTCAGGAGCTCTGTCTTTCTCTCCTCGGCCGGGCTGCCCCTCCTTCAATCGTATCTGCAATCCACGCCTGCAGGGCATAGCTTGGATGGGCTGCGGCTTGGCAGAGTCCCCAGTCGGCCACACAGTCCCCCACGTAGGCAATGATGCCACAGCGTCCTGGTCAGCAGCCCAGCTGTGTGCACGGGCTGCAGCACCCCAGCGACCTGGTGGGCAGGGTGCCAAAAGCCCTGTTGCGCATTTGCACGCTGGCAGGGGCACCGCGGCGGCCTGGTGGGTGGGGAGCCAAAAGCCTGGGTGCCTGCACGCAGCGGTGCCGCAGCGGCCCAGTGGGCAGGGCGCCGAAAGCCCTGTTGCACACTTGCACGCTTGCACGCAGGCAGCGGCGCCAGAGCATCCTGGTGAGCGTGGCGCCAGAAGCCCAATTGCGTGCTGGCAAGCAGGCAGCGGTGCCGCGGCGGGCCTGCTGGGCGGGGCCCGGAATGCCCTGTGCACACAGGTCATAGCTCGGGCAGCAGCTACTCTTTGCTCCCGGCTCTGTTGAAACCGCTGGATTCACTCCAAGCACATCTAATACAGCTATGCCCACTCAAGCCCCAGCCCTCACTCCAAGAGCCCTGTCCTCAGAAGGCGCTCCCTCACAGTCAATCTCCTCCGTAAATCAGGGGTGCTGAGCCGTTGCGGGGTGGTGCCCTGCTCTCACCCTGCCCACCGGGAAGTGCAGCCGCCCTGCTCCACAGTCCCTGTTCCACTTTAGGCTCTGTGATCTGATTAGGGCACTGCGTGCTGTCCCTTGAGATCAGATGTTAAATTGTCCACAGTCTTGTGGGGCTTCCACGCTCCCTAGGTCTCGGCTTCCAGCCCGCCCTCAATCCAGCTCCACTTTGACCGTAGTCCCCCAATCCCCCTTTGTTTTTGCCAGCCCCGGGCCGCGCTCCGAGTCTCTGTCCCCGAACCACTGCTTCCGCTTCCCTCTCCCGGTCTCTCCTTTTTTCTCTAACCTTTGTGTGTTGTTCTGTGTTGTGTGGTTCTCTTAGTTGAGGTTTCTTCTCAGGGTTTCCCTGTGGATTCCCCTCTGTTCACAAAGCCCTTCCCAGGCAGTTTTTGGCATTCTCCTCTTATGCCGCCATCTTTGTTCTCCACATTCAATTTTTAAAAACCAATTACCTAATATGTGTCAGGAACTATGTTAGGCACTGGAAATACCAGGATGAATTTTTGTATTCCCATAAGGAGTAACAAGGTACACAAAATTTACATAAATAATTGTACACTGAAATGTTGCCAGAGCAGAGGAAGATGGGCCTAGCCTGTGAGTGTTCTGATCGTAGTGCTGTCCCAGTGAAGGTGAGGCATGGACTAGACTTGGAAGAATGAATGAGTTCCAAAGGTAAACCAAGGATGCAGGGTGGTGCAGCAGGAGTAGCACCATGTACAAGTTGGGATGCCCCAAAGGGGTCCCCCTCACAAATTCCCACTATTCATATACAAAATTTAGAAAGAGTGTCTACCCCTTCAGAAGTATCATGGCCGGACATTTGTAGCTCCCTTGAAGTTAATTTTTAAGTGATTCAACCGGAAACTTTAATACTTACTGCAGTTTAAAATTTTACAGTAGGAATATTATGGTAGAAATAAATAAAAATACAAGTACATATAATAGAGAAGAATTACAATAAATTTAGAAATATCTGTGATTCGGTAAAAAGACTGCTTTAAATTGGCCTAATTAATTTTTTTTTTTATTTTTGAAGATTTATTTTATTGTTTGAGAGAAGGTGTATGTGTGCGTCAGAGAGAGAGAGAACGGGGGAGGGCCCAGAGCAGTCCCCAGTCGTACATCATTAGTTGTAGTATAGTTTCATTCCACACAGGTGAATGTGGGGCCACGCAGGGTTTGAACCAAACTGGAGATCCTTCACTACCATCCCAGCAGCTGCCAGTTGCACTACAGTTCAGCGTGTGGTCTGCATGGGCCAGGGTAGGGACTCAATCCCTGGACCTCAGGGTTGCAAGGCAAGTGCTCAACCTGCTGAGCTATCCCAGCATCCCTGTCCCAGTTAATTTTATTAAAGGTAAGTTTGAAACTATTTAGTATTTAAGCCAAATTGCTATTTATGCTTCTCTTCTGGTTCTCATTACCAACAAATCTTTGCAGGTTTCCTACTTCAAGTGCTTGCTCTGTATCCATCAATTTCCCCCCAGGACTACTTCTGTTCCAGTTATCTTGAGTCAAATACATTGACTTCTTCACCTCATTTTAACCATGCCTCCTTATTTACACTCTTACAGTAGTTTTCCATTGTCTCTTAGCATTTCAGCAGGGAGTGGACATAAGTGTTTCTGGTCCAAGATTCACTTTATAGATGAGCAAGTTGTGACAACAGTTTTAAGAGACTTGTCAAGAGTTGTCCAGATGTGTTGATTTGCAGGTCAGTCAAAACTAGGACAGTCTCCTAATTCCTCATACAATTCCTTTCTTGTAATTTTCATTCATGAATCTTCAGATTTGCATTTATATAGAGGAGCTTTATTAGAGTCTAATAGACTCTATTAGATTGAACCATAAGAAATTACCAATATGTTCCTATTTTGACCTATAATACAGCAGTTTTATATGGTTCAATCTCACGGACTGCATGCTACCCATTGGCCTCTGTCCCTTATGTCTGTGTATCCAGAAGATTGCTTTGCATTTGTAAAACAGGTGCTCAATGAGGGGCACCATCACTACCTGGGCTACAGCAAGGCAAGGCTCTTTCCTTCTTATTCCACAGGGCTCCCTTCCTCCAACTTGCTTTTTTGCTTCACTCTAGTTGGTGACATCTACCTGATCCCTTGCTTTAGTCACCCTCCCACCTCTGAGGGACTTCCCCTCACATTTGAGGTGAAAACTTCCAACAAGCCATTTCTACTGGGATCCTTCCCCCACCTGTGAGAAGAGAAGTGGAAAATCCCCCTAAAGCCACACATTGACTGCACAGTATCACCTCATTGCACATTCCATTTCCCAACCCCCAATTTATTTAATTTCTGCCTCTTCAGTGCTCATTTAGTCAAAGTTACACATTTTTGGTGGCTGAACACGTAACATGTTTGCTTAACAACTAGAAGTTCAAGCACTCTGTTGAAAGGATTTTGTGTGGAATTACCCAGGAAGAGTCTCAGTTTTTTTTGAGTGGGAAATAAACAGGATGGCAGTCTCTGAAATAGTTTCCTTAGTCAGCTTAGTATCATTCTTGAGGCTCTCTTTTGAAAAGAAAGGAAACAAAATAGTACCAAAAATCTAATAGCAACAGTTATACACATATTATTTTTTAAAGATTTATTTTTATTGTTTTTGACAGAGAGAGAGAGATACAGAGACAGAGAGAAGGGGGAGGGCCCAGAGCAGTCTCCATAGTTGCACATCATTGGTTTTTCCACATAGTTTCATTCCACAGGTGGGTGCAGGGCTGCACAGGGCAGGAACTGGGCCAGGGTCTCGCCCCAGTGAGAACCAATCTGGGGGCACTCCCCAGTTCAGCATATGGGTGTGCATGGGCCGGGACCAGGATTCAATCCAAGGTCCCCGGGGCTGCAAAGTGAGCGCTTAACCCACTGAGCCATCCTGGCTTCCCACATATAATTTTTAAAAACAATTATAGCTCAGTCATTTTGATGGCTAAAGTTTCCTTAACATTATGGCTAAGAATGTATGCTTTTAGTTCTCATCTCTGCCTCCTACTATCTATATCACCTTAGGTAAGTTAAATAAAATCTCTGTGCTTAGTTTTTCATCTGTAAAGTGGGGATAATGATAGTGCCTACCATGTGAAATAGTGATGGGATTTAAATACAATAGTGCATATAAAGTGCTTGGCAACCGAAATAAGCCAGACAGAAAAAGCTAAGAACCACACAACTTCACTCATATGTGGAATATAAAACTGAAAACAACAAAGAAACAAAATCTCATGGACACAGTCAATAGTTTAGTGTTTACCTGAGAATAAAGGGGGAGGGGGTGGGAGAGAAGGGAGGGGGAGCTGAATATATGGTGATGGAAACAGTTGTATACCTGGAACCTATATAATTTTTCCTGATCAGTGTTCCCCCAATAAATTTCACAATAAAAGATAAAAATAATATAAAGTGCTTGACACTGCTTGGTACACCATAAACATCCAACAAATGTTGACTGCCATCCTAGTTGTCCTTACATGATGTTTATAAATGTACACTGCCATTTTAGATGTTACCAAGTGCTGAAGCTTTGGAAACTTTGTTCAGGGATTTTGCCATCAAATACATGTGTGCCAGGAACATGCAAACAGCCTTATTGCTCATGAGGGGAGGGGTGAGACCCTTCCTCTCTCTCCTTAGAGAGTCACTGTAGCTCTTGGTGTCTGCTGAATTTCTGAGACCAACAGAGACCTGGGGAGCAGGGAGATGAGATGAGACATTGTTGTACTTGCACTGTCGGACGCCCTCATGGCACACAGCTGTCCAGTTTGCCCTAGCACTTCTTAGAGTGGCCGCAGAACATGCTTGGCTCTGAATACAAGGCTAGACTGTGGTATTTGCAGGAGGCTTACTGTCTCCTGTAGTTCTCCAAGGCTTGGGGTTGCATGGAAAGAGTCAAAATACTATATTTTGCAGAAAATGTTTTCATCTGGAATAAATTATATAGTTTACATAAAAATATAAAGAAAAACCAAATTGAGATTTTAAAACACATGAGAGCCCATCAAAAGTTTTCTCTACTCTTCAGTTTTCTTTCTTTCTTTTTGGTGGTATTGGTAAATTGGCTTGATTCCAGTGAAAATAATGACTAATGCTCACATAGCATTTCATGCCTCATACTGTCCTAAATCATGTATTCACAGCAATCCTCTGAGGTGGGCTCTATTGTCCTCAATACACATGTGGAGAAACAGAAACACAGAATGTAATTGACTTTTCCAGGGTCATAGAGCTGAGAAGTAGATAGGTGTGGAGCTGAGTCCAGGCAGTCTGACTCCAGAGCCTGCTCTGCGAGTTTCCTGAGCACAAGGTCCACTAGACCATATTGTATGCCCAGTCAGCCCCATTTCAGCTGCAGGGAAGCTTGGTCAGGTCACTTGCCATCCCTCATTTTGATCTGTTTTAAAATGTCAGGTCAATGGAAATTGCTTGTATAAGAAATAATCAGTGTTATGAATGTAGTAGTGTATCTGCCTACACAATCATCCATCTAGATGTGGGCAGGGATCTCCCATCTGGGGCTATCTTTCAGTTCAGCATCTGAGGGGTGACAGCTGTTTCCACAGCAGATGCCTGGGCACTCTCTTGGGAAAGCCCAGAGTAATAGACTAAGAACTCCCACTTAATCTTCCCTTGGCTGTGGCTTCTTTCTGATTCCTGATTCACTAATGATAGAACTCTGCCTTTAAGGAGTTGCTTGCTCTAGCATTTCCCAACTCTAATAAGCAATTCTGGAGGGACTTGATTCTGGGGGACAAAAAACCAACAAACAAAAACCCAACCAACAGCTGACACTCACTGTGTATGAAGGCAAGAGGGTGGTCAGACTGGTCTTTGTCCAAGCTTGCTATCCATACTCACATAAGCTCTCATTTATGGGAGGGAAAAAACCTTTTTGTAAAATTTGGCTTTTATATTATATTGAATCGGTTGCTTAATAAAAGCTCTGTAGACTCTCTGGATGTGATGTTTCTTTCCAAGGATACAGACCTAGGCTTCCAGGTGTCCTTCTTCTGCATATGGCTATGCTCAAGTCAGCTGTGATGGTCAGCAGTCTCCCCAAAAGTTACCCCAGGAATTCATCTATATCCTTTTCTTTTACCCTATTTACCTTTTGGCCCCCTTTACTCATTTCTCCAACCCTCCACCCCTGCCTCTGGCAACTACCAATCTGCTCTCTGTATCTATGAGCTTATTGTTTATTTGTTTTAGATTCCATGTACTAGTGAGATCATGTGGTATTTGTCTTTCTGTCTTATTTCACTTAGCATAGTATCTCTTAGGTCCATCCGTATTGTCACAGATGGCAAGATCTCATTCTTTTTTATGGTGAATAATATATGTGTGTGTGTGTGTATGTGTGTGTGTGTGTGTGTGTGCGCGTGTCTGTGTCTGTGTAACAATTTCTTTATCCATTCATTCATTAATGAATACTTAGGATGCTTCCATATCTTGCCTATTGTAAATAATGCTGTAATGAATGCAGGGGTGCATATATCTTTTTGAGTTGGTGTTTTCTTCTTCTTCAAATAAATACCCAGAAATGGAATTGCTGGATCATATGGTAGTTTTACTTTTAATTTTTTGAGGAGCCTTCATACTGTTTTCCATAATGGCTGCACCAATTTACATTTTTACGAGCAGAACACAAAGATTCCCTTTTCTCCACATCCTTGTCAACACTTGTTATGTCTTGTCATTTTAATAATAGCCATTGTAACAGGTGTGAGGTGATAGTTCATTGTAGTTTTGATTTGCATTTTGCTTATGGTTAATGTTGAGCATCTTTTCTTATACTTGTTAATGTCCATTCAGATCTTCTGCCCATGCTAAATCAATTTTTGTGTTTTTGCTATTGAGTTGTGTCGATTCTTTATATAGATATTAGCCTCTTATCAGATATATAATTTGCGAACATTGTCTCCCATTTGTAGGTTGCCTTTTGTTTTTGTTGATGGTTTCCTTTGCTGTGCAGAAGTTTTTAGTTTGATATAGTCCTACTTGTTGGTTTTTTGCTTTTGTAGCTTTTGTTTTGGGTGTCAGATTCAAACAATTATTGCCATGACTCATGTCAAGGAGCTTCCTGCCTTTGTTTACTTCTAGGAGTTTTATGGTTTCAGGTCTTACATTCAAGTCTTTCATCCATTTTGAGTTAATTTTTATGTATGGTGTAAAGATGGTGGTCCAGTTCCATTCTTCTGCATGTGGCTATAGTTTTCCAAACATTATTTATTGAAGAGACTGCTTTTTCTCCATTACATATTTTTGGCTCCTTTGTGGTAAATCAATTGACAATATATGTGTTGGTTTATATCTGGGCTCTCTATTCTCGTCCACTGATATGTGTCTGGTTTTATGCCAATACCACACTTTTAATTACTATAGCTTTGAAATATATTTTGAAATCACAGGGTGTGATACATCTAACCTTGTTCTTCTTTCTCAAGATTACTTTGGCACTTCTGAGTCTTCTGTGGTTCCATACAAATATTAGAATTATTGGTGTTATTTCTGTGAAAAATGCTGTTGAAATTTTGGTAGGGATTACATCGAATCTGATTGCTTTGGGAAGTGTTTTGAGTAAATTGCATTAGATAATATGGACAGGTTTACAATTTTTTTTTTTAAGATTTATTTTTATTGTTTTTGACAGAGAGAGAGAGAGAGATGCAGAGACAGAGAGAAGGGGGAGGGCCCAGAACAGTCTCCATAGTTACACATCATCAGTTTTTCCACATAGTTTAATTCCATAGGTGGACGCAGGACTGCACAGGGCAGGAACTAGGCCGGGGTCTCACCCCGGTGAGAATTGAATTGGGGGCACTCCCCAGTTCAGCATATGTATCCTCACGGGCTGGGGCCAGGATTCAATCCTCGGTCCCCAGGGCTGCAAAGTGAGTGCTTAACCCACTGAGCCATCCTGGCTTCCCCTACAATATTGATTTTTCCAATCCGTGAGCATGAAGTATCTTTCCATTATTTGCATCTTTAATTTCTTTCATTAATGCCTTACAGTTTTCAATATATAGGTCTTTCATGTCCTTGGTTAAATTTATTCCTAGGTATTCTATTCTTTTTCATGTAATTGTAAGTGGGATTTAATTCTTAATTTCTGTTTCTATTAGTTTGTTATTGGTGTATAGAAAGGCAACTGATTTTTGTGTATTTGTTTTGTATCCTGAAAGTTTCCTGAATTTATTAGTTCTAAAAGTTTTTTTTATAATGGTATCCTTATGGTTTTATATATATATAATAAAATGTGTTATGGAAATAGTAACAGTTTTACTTCTCCCTTTACAATTTGGATGCATGCCTTTTATATCTTTTTCTGACCTCATCGCTCTGGCTAGGACTTTTAATGCTATGTTGAATGAAACTGGTGAAATTTGGCATCTTTGTCTTGTTTCTCAATTTAGAGTAAAATCTTTTAAGCTTTTGATCATTGAGTGTGATATTAGCTGTGGGATTGTCTCATATGGCATTTTTTATGTTGAGGTATATTCCTTCTATACCCACTTTGTTGAGAGTGTTTATCTCAAATGGATGTTGAATTTTGTCAGATGTTCTTACTGCATCTGTTGGGATGGCCATATGATTTTTAGCCTTCATTTTGTTAATGTGGTGTATCACATTGACTGATCTGTGGATGTCGAATAATCCTTGCATCTCTGGAATAAATCTCACTTGATCCTGGGGTGTGATCCTTTTAATGTATTGTGGGATTTTTTTTTACACCCCATTCTTTTATTTGAATGTGTTTTCTTTTTTTACATTTTTTTTTTATTGTTAAATTTAATGGGGTAACATTGGTTGGTAACAGTTAGATAGTTTCCAGATGTACAAGTCCACATCACATCACCCATGCCTTGCATTATGTGCCCACCACCCAGAATTAATGTATTGGTGAATTCAGTTTGCTAATATGTTGTCGGGGATTTTTACATCTATATTTATCAGGGATATTGGCCTGGAATTTTCATTTCTTTTTGTGTCCTTGTCTGGTTTTGGTATTGGGATAATACTGGCCTCATAACATGAATTTGAAAGAGTTCTCTCCTCTTCTGTTTTTTGGAAGAGTTTAAGACCAATAGGTATTAATTTGTCTTTGAATTCCATCAGTTAAGTTGTTTGGTCCTGGACTTTTGTTTATTGGGTTTTAGTCTAAATATTTATTTTATTGTTTTTGACAGAGAGAGATAGAGACAGAGAGAACGGGGAGGGCCCAGAGCAGCCTCAACAGCCTCAACATAGTCATCAGTCCCCAACATAGCCTCATTCCACACAGGTGGGCAGGGGCCAAGCAGGGAAGAAACCGGGCTGGGGGCCTCCCTCATGGGAAGCACACCCCCTTGATGCCTTGAGCCACGGGCCGAGCCAGGGGGTGAGAACCAGCCTGGGGGCCTCCAGGGCCTCCTGCATGGGAAACACACCCTAGCTCAGCATATGTGTCTGCACAGGCCAGAGCCGGGACCCCCCTTGGTCCTTGGGGCTACAAAGCGAGTGCTCAACCCGCAGTCTGCTCAGATTTCCTATTGTGTCATGTTTCAGTCTTGGTAGATTGTATATATTTTTATTGTTTTTGACAGAGAGAAGAGGACGGGCCCAGGGCAGTCTTCATAGTTGCACATCATTTTTATTCCACAGGTGGGCATGGGGCTGAGCAGGGCAGGAACTTGCCTGGGGGCCTTCCACATGAAGCTTACCTTGGTGAGAACTGAGCTTGGTTACACCCTAGTTCAGCATATGGGTCCTCCTGGGCTGGAGCTGAAATTTGATCTCCAGATCCCTGGGCTGCAAGACAAGCACTCAACCTGCTGAGCCATCCCAGCATCCCCGGCACTAACTGTTCATAGTAGTTTCTTAGGTCCTTTGTACATCTGTGGTGTCCCTTTTGACATCTCTTTCATTTCTGACTTTATTTGTGTTCTCTATCTCTTTTGGTTAATCTAGCTAAAGGCTATTTAATTTTGTTTATATTTTCAAAAAAGCAGCTCTTAGTTTTATTGATCTTATCTATTTTCTGTTTAGTTTCTATGTCATTTATTTCTTCTCTAATCATTATTTCCTTTATTCTATTAACTTTAGGCTTTACTTGTTCTTCTTTTTCTAGTTCCTTGAAGTGTAAAGTAAGGTTGTTTATTTGAGACTTTTCTTGTTTCTTGGGTTAGGCATTTATCATTATGATCTTTTATCTTAGAACTGCTTTGGTTGTATCCTGCAAATTTTAGAACGTTATATTTTTGTTTGTCTCAAGGTGAGTTCTTTTTTTATTTCTTCCAACTGTTGGTTGTTCAGTAGCATATTGTTTAATCTCCACACACAGTAGACTCTCAGTTCACCAGCACCCATGGGGATTGGTAGATGCCAAATAAATGTAAATATACCAGTTGTTCCCAACCATTTTCCACTTGTATACCACTTTTAAACCCATTTCTACAAATTGTACCCCTTGTTTTTAGAACAGCTGTTTTTAAATACTGACACTTTTATTCAGTACCTATCTTAATGTTAATTAGTGGAAATGAGGTAATAACTTAGGAAAGAAAAATTACTACACTAAAAGTACAAACCACAGGTAGAATTTTATAATATTCATTACAGTGATCCCTCGTTTTTCGCGGTTAATGGGGACCAGAACCATCCGCGAAAGCTGAAAAACCGCGAAGTAGGGTTTGCCCCTAGGAATTTTCTCATGGGTGGATGTTGCCCCGGAAACCCATCCCGCGCCTTTATGAGAGCCCGTGGGATGGACTCTGAGTCAGCTCATCTCTTTGTTTGACATGCAGGGATCCTTCTCTCGCGCGCATCCACATGAAACAACGCTCCTTTCCGCCATGTGGCTGCCGACAGGGTTGTATTTTTTCATTTTTATTTTTTGACGAATATTTTGGGGAAACCCGCGAAGCACTGAAGCCGCAAAACATGAAGCGCGAAGTGGCGAGGGAACACTGTATACAGTTAAATACCGGTATTAATAACAATGATCAAGAATTTAATCAAATATATGGTGATGGAAAATGAGCTGATTATGGGTGGTGAGCACATAATGCGATGTATAGACCATGTAATGTAGAATTGTACACCTGGAAATAATGTAATTGATATCAATGAATGTCACCCCAATAAATTTAACAATTAAAAAAAAAAGAATTTAACAAACATTTTATTCTTTTTTTTTCTTGTTAAATTTATTGGGGTGGTATTTGTTGGTAACAATTACTTATTTTCCAGGTGTACAATTCTACATTACATTGTCTATGCATTGCATTATGTGCTCACCACCCAGAATCAGCTCTCTTTACATAACCATATATTTGATGAGTCAGGGCTGGGATTCAATCCTCGGACCCCGGGGCTGCAAGAAGAGTGCTCAACCCTCTGAGCCATTTCGGCATCTCCCACTCTATGTCTTTTGAATGGAGAATTTAGTCCATTTACATTTAAAGTTACTATTGATAAGTATGTATTAATGTTATTTTGTTCATTGTTTTCTGGCTGTTTTTGCAGTATCTCTCTGTTCCTTTCTTCCTCTCTTGTTCTCTTACCTTGCAGTTTGCTGACATTCTTTTTTTCTTTTTCTTTTCTTTTTTTTTTAAAGATTTATTTGTATTGTTTTTTTACAGAGAGAAAGACAGACAGAGAGAAACAGAGAGAAGGGGGAGGACCCAGAGCAGTCTCCATAGTTGACAGCATTAGTTTTCCATATAGTTTCACTCCACAGGTGGATGCAGGGCTGCACAGTGCAGGAACTGGGCTGGGAGCCTCCCGCATAGGCCCCAGCAAGAACTGAACTGGGGCACACCCCAGTTCAGCATATGGGTCCCCATGAGCCAGGCCCGGGATTCGATCCTCAGGCTCTGGGGCTGCAAAGTGAGCGCTTAACCCACTGAGCCATCCCAGCCTCCCCCCCTTTTTTTTTAAGATTTATTTTATTGTTTTAGCAAAAGTGAGAGAGAGGGGGAAAGAGAAAGGGGGTGCAGAGCAATCTCCATAGTTTTTCATGATATAGTTTCATTCCACATAGGTGGATATGGGGCCATGCAGGGTGGGAACCAAACTGGGAGGTGAGAACCTTTGTTGCTGGGCGGTGGTGGTTACCAGTTGCACCACAGCTCAGCACATGGACCTGCACAGGCTGGGGCAGGGATTGATCCCCAGACCTTGCTATTGCAAGGCAAGCGCTCAACCTGTTGAGCTGTTCCAGAATCCCTGCTGACATTCTTTAGTGGTGTGCTTATGTTCCTTTCTCTTTATCACTATGTATTTACTATAGATTTTTGTATTGTGGTTACCATGAGGCTTACATATAACAACTTATATCTATAGTAGTCTATTTTCAGTTGATAACACCTTAAGTTTGATTCCACTTAGAGTTCAACATTTTTACTCCACCCCCCCCATTTTATATTTTTAATGTCACATTTTAGATCTTTTTATCTTGTGTATTTAATTATCATAATCATAGTTATTTGTACTACTTTTGTCTTTTAACCTTCATATTAGCTTTATAATTGATTAATTCATTACCTTTACTATAAGTTTATCCTTCCAATGAGATTTATTTTTCCATATGTGTTCTTTTTACTAATTAGGGTCCCTTCTTTTCAGCTTAAAGAAATCTCTTTGCCATTTCTTGTAACATCATTTTAGTGATGATGAATTCCTTTCGCTTTTGTTTGTCTGGAAAATTCTTCAGCTCTGATTCAGTTCTGAACACCTCTCCTGAGTAGAGTATTCCTGGTTGGAAGTCTTTTTTCACTTCAGCACTTTGAATATGTCATGCCAATCTCTTCAGGCCTGCATAGTTTCTGCTGAAAAGTCTGCTCATAATCTTATGGAGGTTCCCATGTACATAACAAATAGGTTTTCTCTTGCTGCTGTTAATATTTTCTCCTTGTTTTTAACTTTTGACAGTTTAATTATAATATGTCTTGGTACAAGTCTCTTTCGGTTCATCTTCTTTGGAACCCTCAAGGCTTCCTGGGTCTGGATGTCTGTTTCCTCCCCCAAGTTAGGGAAGTTTTCAGTTGTCATTTCTTCAGCTAATATTTCTGTACCTTTCTTTCTTCCTTCCTGCCTTCCTTCCTTCCTTCCTTCCTTCCTTCCTTTTATAATTGTTAAATTTATTGGGGTGACATTAGTTGGTAAAAACTACATAGGTTCCAGGTGTATACCTTTCTTTTTTTTCTTCTTCTGAGAGCCCTATAATGTGAGCATTGGTCTGCTTGATGTAGTCCTATATGTCTCTAAAGGTATCATCATGTGTTTTCATTCTTTTTGTTTTTTGTTTTTTTGGGTTTTTTTGGGTTTTTTTTGGTTGTTTTTGCTCTGTTTGGGCAAAAACAGCAAAAACTCAAAGAATGCTATGTCTTTGAGTTCATTGATTCTTTTTTCTTCATTGTCTAGTCTCCTGTTGAACTTTTTTAGTATGTTTTTCAGTTCAGTTCTTGTATTTTTCAGTTCATTTATGTAAGTATTTATATATCACTGGTTTTGGTAATTACTGAGTACTTACCTATGCAACACATACCATTCTGAAGTTTTACATGGGATATCTCATGAAACACACAGACACACATAAGATTGCCTTCATGACAATTCCCATGAAGGAGACGAACGAATTCAGGTAAAATAACTGGCCCTGGGGAGATGTCATCAAGATGGGGGAGTGAGAGGAGCTCTTGAAAGCTCTCCTGGAAAGAACAACAAATTGAACAAATAAAATCCAATCAGAGAATCCCTAAGGAACACACAGCCTCAGCTAAGAGATCCACTCATTGCAAGAAAATACATAAAGGCCAGAGAAAGGGAAGTGAGCAAGAGAGAATGGAAGAGAACAATACAGAGGCATGCCACAGAGTGTGACCTAGAGACCTATCCAGTTACCAACCCAGAGACTGGCAGAGGAGAGACTAAGGTGGGAGTGTGTAGAGCATGGCCAAGGTGCAGAACAACTCTGGATAGGTTGAAGGCTGAGAATGGACAAAAATGGAGGCACAGGCTGCCAGACACAGAGTGGACAGCAAAAGCAGGGCACAGGAGACTGTAGTGTGACACCTCAACAGGGGCATAGGGAGAAAAGCCATAGCATGGCATGGGAAGCTATAGCATGGAGCAGAAGGCCATAGTGTAGCACTGGCAGCAGCCAGAGAGCAGGACAGGTGACCAGAACACAGGGCTGGCTGCTGGAGTGTGGGGCAGGGAACTCAGGTACAAGACCAGTGGAGCATAAGGCTGGCAACTTGAGCAGGAAGAAGGTGGCTGAAGTACATTCCAGTGGCTGTAGTGTCAGCAACAGGAGCGCACTAGCATCTGAAGCATGGAGTGGCCCTCGATGAGGTAGGGCACCAGTCAGAGCACTGTACAGCTTTGGACACAGAACATGACTGCTTCCCCTTTCTCTATCCTAAACCTCACCCCTAAACACACACACACAACAGCTCTGTTCATGCATGCATTCAGTCAGCTCCAGCCAGGAAGCTGCCATTACCTTGTGACAAAAGCAGACCTGGTCCTGTTTCACCAAACTCTACCCCCACCCTTCCTGCTTCCCATGTGTGAGGCCCCCAGTTCTGTTCTTGCCTGGGCAAGCTTCCCTGTGGAAGGCCCCTAGTTTGGCAACCAGTTCACAGGGATGTGCCTCCCATCTGGGAGGGCCCCAGCCCAGTTCCTGCCCAGCACGCCCCGCCCCACCACCACACACCTATGTGGAACAAAACCATGTCAAAAACTGATGACGTACAACTATGGAGACCACTCTGGGCCCTCCTCCTTCTCTGCCTCTCTGTCTCTGTCTCTGTCTCTCTCTGTCAAAAACAATAAAATAAATCTTAAAAAAAAAAATATTTATATATATATATGCATGCCCCCAACCTACAAGGCAACTACTAACAGATCTCAAAGGAGAAGCTAAAAAAAACACAATTATAGTAGCAGACCTAAACATCCCCTTGAGAGCCATGGACAGATCATCCAAACAGAAAATATGTAAGGAAATAGCAGCTTTAAATGATACATTACAGCAATTGAACGTAGTTGACATTTACAGGATACTTTATCCTATAGCACATAACTATACATTGTTTTCTGATGCACATGGGACATTCTCAAGGATAGGCCACATGCTGGGACACAAAGCTAGCCTCAGCAAACTTAAGAAGATTGAAATCATACCAAATGTATTCTCTGATCACAAATCTTTGAAATTGGCAATCAACTACAAAAAGAAAGCTGGATAAACCACACAAACATGGAGATTTAACAACATGTTACTAAAAAATGACTGGATCAAAGAAGAAATAAAAGAAGAGATTTAAAAATACATAGAAATGAATGACAATGAAAATACAACATACCAAAGCCACTGTGATGCAATGAATGCATTAAGAAGAAATTTATATCACTACATGCCTATCTCAAGAAATAAGAAAAATCACAAATAAACAACCTAATATCACATCTTAAAGAACTAGAAAAAGAAGAAGGACAACAACAAAAAGAACCCCAAATCATCAGATAGAAGGAAATAATAAAAATTAAAGCAGAAATAAATGAAATAGAGAATAGAAAAACAATTTTTAAAAAAGTAATGCGACAAAGAACTTATTCTTTGAAAAAATTAATAAAATTAACAAAACCATGGCTAGGCTCACCAAGGGAAAAAGAGAAAATGCACAAATAATTCAAATTAGAAATGAAAGAAGGAAAATTACAACTGATACCACAGAAACACAAAGGATCATACAAGAATACTATGAAGGGCTATATGCCACCAAATTTTGCAAACTAGAAAAAGTGGACACGTGGAAACTAGGAAAAGTGGAAACGTGTTTCAAGCTATGTATAGTCTACCTAGGCTGAATCAAGAAGAACTGGATAATCTAAACAAACCAAACAGTACGGAAATTGAAACAATCATCCAAAACCTTCCTAAAAGCAATAGTCGAGGACCAGATGGTCTCACTAATGAGTTTTACCAGGCATTCAAAGAGAAACTAACACCTATTCTCCTCAAAATTGAAGAAAAGGAAATTCTTGTCAACTTATTGTACAAGGCCAACCTTATCCTAATATCAAAGCCTAGAAAGGACAACACAAAAATAGAAAACTACAGACCATTATCTTTGATGAAAGAAATGCGAAAGTTCTAAGCAAAATACTAGCAAATAGAATACAACAATGCCTTAAAAGGATTATACCTTATGACCAAGTGGGATTCACTCCAGTGTCACAAGGATGGTTCAACATGCACAAATCAATGTGATATGCCACATAAACAAAATAAAAGATAAAAACCATATGATTATATCAATTGATGCAGAAAAAGCATTCAACAAAATACATCCATTTATTCTCAAAACACTTAATAAAATGGGTATAGAAGGAAAGGACCTCAACATAATAAAGGTCATATATGACAAACCCACATTCATACTGGACAGGGAAAAACTGAAACTTTTTCTTCTAAAATCAGGAACAAGATAAGGAAGTTTCCTGTCACCATTGCTGTTCAACATAGTGCTGGGAAGTTCTAGCCAGAGTAATCAGGCATGAGAAGAAAGTAAAAGGCATTTAAATTGATAGTAAAGAAGTTACTGTCACTTTTTGCAGATAATATGATCCTTTATATAGAAAAACCTAAAGACTCCACCAGAAAACTACCAGAAATAATAAATGAATACAGTAAAATTAGAGGATACAAAATCAATATACAACATTCCATGTCATTTTTATGTACAAACAACGAAACTATAGAAAAAGAAATAAGAAAAACAATACCTTTTGTGATCACAACAAAAGGAATAAAATACATAGGAATAAACTTAACAAAGAACATGAAGGACTTATACACAGAAAACTGTAAGACACTGTTAAAAGAAATTGAATAAAACACAAAGAAATGGAAAGATATTCTATATTCATGGATAGGAAGAATCGACATAGTTAAGATAGCCATATTACCTAAAGCAATAATATACAGATTTAATGCAATTCCCATCAAAATTTTACTAACATTCTTTTGAGAAATAGGTTTTTAAAAATCATCAGATTCAGATGGAACCACAAAAGACTCCAAATCTCCAAAGCAATCTTACAAAAAGAGACTAACGCTGGAGGCATCATGCTTCTCAACTTCAGTCTATACTTTAAACCATCAATAATCAAAACAGGGTAGCTGGGATAGCTCAGTGGGTTTAGTGCTCACTTTGCAGCCCCAGGGTCCGAGGATCAAGTCCCAGTCCCAGCCCCAACCCGTGTGGACCCACATGCTAAACTGCACGTGCATCCCAGTTCAGTTCCTGGGGCACACTTCCCATGTGGGAAGCCCCCAGTTCAGCTCCCATCCAAGGCATGCATCTCGTGTGGGAGGCCCCTGGTTCACAAGGCTGTGCCTCCCATGTGGGAGGCCCCCTGCTCAGTTCCTACCCTATGAGCCCTACACCCCCACCTGTGAAATGAAACTATGTTAAAAACTGATGACATACAACTGTGGATACTGCTCTAGGCCCTCCCCCTTCTCTCTGTCTCTTTCTCTCTCTCTCTCTCTCTCTCTCTCTCTCTCTCTCTCTCTCTCTCTCTGTCAAAAACAATAAATCTTTTAAAAAATAATAATAATCAAAACTGCTTGGTATTGGCAGAAAAATAGACATGCAGACCAATGGAACACAATTGAAAACGCAGAAATAAACCCAGGAATGTATGGACAGATGATTTTCAACAAAGGAGCAAAAAATATACAATGAAGAAAATAAAGCCCCTTCAGTAAATAGAACTGGGAAAATTGGAAAATCTCATGCAAAAAATGAATCTGGGCTGCAGACTGTCACCACATACCAAAATTAACTCAAAGTGGATCAAACACCTCCATATAAGACTCAAAACAATAAAGTAGAAAACATTGGTGCTAAACATATAGGCCTTGGGCTCAGGGGGGACTTTATGACCCTGACCTCAAAGGCAAAGGAAGTAAAAGCAAAAATCAATGAATGGGACTATATCAAACTAAAAAGCATCTACACAGCAAAGGAAACCATTAACAAAGGAAAGAGGCAACCAACTGAATGGGAAAAAATATTTGCAAACAATGCCTCTGATAAGGGACTAATATCTAAAATATATAAAGAACTCATACAATTGAACAACAAAAAGGGGAAGCCGGGGATAGCTCATCAGGTTAAGAGCTCGCTTTGCAGACCCGGGGACCGAAAATTGAATCCCAGCCCCAGCCCACCCATACGCTGAACTGGAGTGTGCTTCCCATCCAGGAGACCCCCAGTTTGGTTCTTGCCCCCCGGTTCGGCCCCTGGCTGGAGGGGGCATGCCTCCCCTGTGGGAAACCCCCAGCCAGTTCTTGCCCTGTGTGGCCCCCGCCCACCTGTGTGGAGTGAAACCATGTTGAAGACTGATGATGTACAACTATGGAGACTGCTCTGGGCCCTCCCCCTTCTCTCTGTCTCTCTCTATCTCTGTCAAAAACAATAAAGTAAATCTTTTTAAAAAAAAAAAAAGAAGAAAAGAAAAATGGGCAGAAGACCTGAACAGACACTTCTCCCATGAAGACATAGAGCCAACAGATATATGAAAAAAATGCTCAAATTTACTAGCTATTAGGGAAATGCAAACTAAGACCACAAGATACCACTTCACACCCATTAGAATGGCTATAATCAAGAACACAAGGAATAACAAGTGCTGGAGAGGCTGTGGACAAAAAGGAACCCTCATACACTGCTGGTGGGAATGTAATTTGGTACAACCACTGTGGAAGGCAGTGTGGAGATTCCTCAAAAAACTAGGAATGGAATTACCATATGACCCAGCAATCCTTCTCCTGGGTATCTACCAAAAAAACCTGAAAACCTTAGTCCACAAAGATTTATGTACCCGCATGTTCATCGCAGCACTGCTCACGGTGGCTAAGACATGGAAACAACCAAAATGCCCTTCGATAGATGACTGGATAAAGAAGTTGTGGTACATTTACACAATGGAATACTACTCAGCGATAAGAAATGATGAAATACAGTCATTTGTGACAACATGGATGGACCTTGAAACCATCTTATTAAGTAAGTCATACTGAAAGACTCAAGAACCATATGATTTCACTTGTAAGTGGAATATAAAACTGAAAGTAACAAAGAAACAAACATCATAGACACAGTCAATAGTTTAGTGGTTACCTGAGGGTAGGTGGGGAAGGGGGTGAGGGAGTAGGGAGGAGGGCATCAAATATATGGTGATGGAAAGAGAACTGACTCTGGGTGGTGAGAACATAATGCAATGCATAGAGGTAATATAGAATTGTGCACCTGGAACCTATGTAATTTTTACCAACCAATGTCACTCCAATAAATGTAACAATTAAAAAAAAAAAGAATAACTGGCCCCACATCACATGACTTATACTAGGGGAGCTTGTACTTACTTCTAGAACCCAAATTCCAAGCCACAATGTAGAAGTGTCTATCCAAACCTAAAATGATTGCTTTGAACTTGCATCAGATAAGAAATAGGAGGGGGGAAGCTGAGATGGCTCAGTGGGTTAAGCGCTCACTTTGCAGCCCTGGGGACCAAGGATCGAATCCCAGCCCTGGCCCATGCAGACCCATGTGCTGAACTGTGGAGTTCCCCCAGTTCAGTTCTCTCTCTGTCTCTGTCTCTGTCTCTGTCTCTGTCTCTGTCTCTCTCTTTCTGCCTCTCTCTCTCTCTCTCTCTCTCTCCCCCCCCCAAAAAAAAGAAAGAAAGAAAGAAATAGGAGAGAACAGGAAAGTACCATAATCAACAAGGAAAGTCAACAATTGGTAAAAACACACGCATAAGAACTCAAAAGGCAACCACTAAGGCATTCTGTGCAGGGGCAGATTTCCTGGGGTTTCACTGTGTCTAAACCACAAATACTGTAATTGATGCTCATAGTCTATATATCCTGGGTCTTCAAGAAAAGAGGTGGAATTCAAATTTTTTAAGAAGGTAGAGATGTATGGAATGCTTCAGAAAGATTTCTATTCAAAAGTCATCTGTGTGAAAAGATGTTTTGTTGCTAAAAAACTTAAACCTATAAGTTTCTAGAAATCTTTGATTTAGATTGATAGGCTATCTAGAATCTCATTAACTGTCAGTTTGCCTAGGGTTTGACTGCAGTGGTTAATGTCTAGAGAAGAGGAGTCTCTAGATGAAAGTGATTTGTATCTATCCATCATTGTCATGGTCCACTACTGACCTATGGGTGCCTAAATGTAACAGCTTTGGTTTCTAGAGTTAATCTGCTCAATAACATCTCACAAATTTTTCAATACAATTCTGGGGGATTCATATTTCTGCTCCTACTTGGCTCATTCATTAGCCACTTTTCTCCTTTTTTTTTTTTTTTTATATCTTTTTTTTTTTTTATATTTTATAGAGAGTAATTATTTTATCTTCAGTGCATATTTATTTTTATTTTACTTTTTTGACAGATAGAGAGAGAGACAGAGACAGAGACAGCTAGAGAACCGAACTGTGGGAACTCCCCAGTTCAGCATGTGGGTCCGCCTGGGCCGGAGCCGTGATTCGATCCTCGGTCCTCGGGGCCTCAAAGCGAGCGCTCAACCCGCTGAGCCGTCCCGGCTTTCCCTTTTCTCCTTCTTAATTTCAGTTATCCATGTACTCTTTGGTTTTTCCAGCCATTTTTGTTTTGATTATACAAAATGTTTTTGTAGATAACAACCCTATTTCAATTAGCTCATTAGAAAAAAGTACTCCATACTCTTTAGAAAAGAAATTTTTATGTAAAAAATATATCAATGAAAAGGGGTTCAAATCTTGTAAAGCATAACATTTTTGATGTGTACAATGATATAAATCCTATAATAAGAATTTAAAACTTGAAAATATTACAGTTGTCCCTTTATCCTTTGGCTTTATTAAAAATTTTAAAGCTATTTGTTGAAAAACAACTTTCTGTTAATACTAGATTTATTATTTGATTATGTGTTACAGGTCTCTTTTCTATTTGTTAAACTTCTCTACCCTTCATGCTAATAGTCATTTGTGTGTATCAGGAGGTCACCCCAGAATGAAACAAACAAACAAAAAATCATAAAAACATAAAAGTTAGTTATATCAAAATAAAAAGTCATTTTACTTTACCTCAACATTAGGAATCAGAAGGCCAAATATATTTTTACCACTCTCCTTTCATCCTTTTAGAAGTTCCTGATGTGTATAACTACATTCAGAGAATGTTAGAGTGATTTTATAAATGAGGAGCAAGAATCTCAGTGTGATAGTGGGGTTTGTCCAAATTTATACACATTAGGGGCAAAATCACAACTAGAAACAACATCCTTTTCTTCTGGGACTACTATTCTTCCTACCCATGTGTTAGATGGCATGGAATTCAGTGAGAGTATCTCACTTTTAAGGTACAGGGAACCATACAACCTAAAATTACAGTAAGTTCCCTCTGTTATTCCAGTTGACCTACTTCAGGAACTGTGCCAATAGTGTGCCTTTCATACCTGTGAAGGCCTGGATAACAGGATTTCAGACTAATAGTGATTTTGTTTTATTGTATCTTGTGTTCAGAATACAGCAAACACATGCTATTTGTCATGAGACCTTTATAAAAAGCATATAAGCAGAGAAATATATTAAGCTTCTAAGCAACATCTTCATCTGAACAGTATAGTTGGACTATACAGAGTATGCTGATAAAAAAGAGGTTTCAAATCTCAGGGGTTACAAGATTAGAGAAGAGCCTATCCTTCTGCCTGTAATATATTTAGCACGTTGAATTTTTTTTACTAGTGCCTTTCATCATGATCATCTTTGCAAGTTGTTTAATCAAAATTGAGTCAATAAACTAAGTGAGCACCTACTTTGTTTTAAGGTTGCCAAGGATTTCACCCTTCCCAGAAGAGCAGACACTCACATAGGACTCATTCATTACTCATAACAAACTAAAAAGTTTCTACACAGCAAAGGACACCATCAACAAAGTAAAAAAGAAACCAAACGAATGAGAGAAAATATTTGCAAACAATGCCTCTGATAAGGGGCTAATATCTAAAATATATAAAGAACTCATACAACTCAACAACAAAAAAACAAACGATCCAATTAAAAAATGGGCAAAAGACCTAAACAGACAATTCTCCCCTGAAGGCATACAAACAGCCAACACATACATGAAAAAATGCTCAACATCGCTAACCATTAGGGAAATGCAAATTAAAACCATAATGAGATACCACCTCACACCTGTTAGAATGACTATACTCAACAAGACAAGGAATAACAAGTGCTGGAGAGGCTGTGGAGAAAAAGGAACCCTCATATACTGCTGTTGGGAGTATAAACAGGTACAACCACTGTGGAAGGCAGTGTGGAGATTCCTCAAAAAATTAGGAATGGAATTGCCATATGACCCAGCAATCCCTCTCCTGGGTATCTACCCAAAAAACCTGAAAACCTTAATCTGCAGAGATACATGTACCCCAATGTTCATTGCAGAACTGTTCACGGTGGCCAAGTTGTGGAATCAACCAGTGCCCTCTAATAGATGACTGGATAAAGAAGTTATGGTACATTTATAAAATGGAATACTACTCAGCAATAAGAAAAGATGAAATACAGCCATTTGTGACAACATGGACAGACCTTGAAAACATCTTATTAAGCAAAACAAGTCAGACTGAAAGAATCAAGAAACAAACATATGACCTCACTTATAGGTGGAATTTAAAACTGAAAGGAACAAAGAAAAAGACTCATGGACACAGTCAACAGTTTAGTTCAGGTATGAGGGTAAGCAGGGAGATGGGTTGGAGAGATGGACGGGGGCGGGGGGAGTAAGGAGGGGGAATCAAACATACGGTGATGGAACGAGAACTGATTCTGGGTGGTGAGCACATAATGTGATGTATAGACAACGTAATGTAGAATTGTACACCTGGAAACAATGTAATTTATATCAATCAATGTCACCCCAATAATTTAACAATAAAAAAAAGAGCTTCAGACATACCAGTATGTGCTCATTTAATCCTCACAACACTCCAGCAGGCAGTACTGTTAGTGTCCTTGTCTCATAGATGAGGAAACTGCATGCAGAGATGAAGGCCACACAACTAACTTGTAGTAGGTTCAGGTCCAGAATCTGGCCCTGGAATCGACGGTCTTCATGCCCTAACTCGCTGCCTCTGGGCTCCAGAACCTAAACCTTCCTACCACCAGGTTGTTTGGTACCTAAAATTCCCATTACTAGCTTTCTTCCCCTGGGTTACTGTGTTGCCTACAAGTGTGCTGTTCTGAAAGGGAATCTCATAACAACCCATTATCTATAAATGAAGTAAATAGTGACTGTCAAGGTGTGATGAGGGAATAGCAGTTATTTGATTATATCTGCCTTAAGAATTGACAAGTTTTCCTTTTGACCCATTATGATTTTCATCCTTGGAACAGATGACTGTGATTGAATGTCAAGGAAGAGTTAAATTCTCTGGAATATCTGAACCATAACACATTCATGGTTCTATAGCTAAGGTTATTTATGTGCCCGTGTTAAGTTCCATTTAGTTCTCCTATTTTTAGTTTTTTCATCAAAAACGGTGCTAACTGCAAACTGAGTTAGCATCCACTAGATCAGCGGTGTCAAACTGGCAGAGAGGTAATTTTTTGTGTCCCACAATGCTCTGAAATAAAATGAAAATAGAAAAAATTGTTATGAAGAAAATAGCACTTAGGGGAGATCGAGTCAATACCATACACACAATTCACTCGTTAACCCTTTAACTACTGAAGACAAGTATGCACGTGGCCCAGCGCCTTTCCTGGGGGCCTGTGGGCGTGTATAAACGTGCTGACTCAGTTCCGGCGACGTTTGTAAATGTGATGTGGTCCGCGTGAATCTTGCCTGTTGCACCAAATGGCCCATGTTTTAATTGAGCTTGACACCCCTGCACTAGATCATTATTCAAGTCTTCAGAAGCAGTATGATATTAGAGAAACACTGTAGAAAGAGTCTTAGCTTCCTCTCCCCTCAATGTGTACTAGTGACAAAACCTTGGGAAACATCACTCAGTATCTGGGGCTTTCATTGCATCACCTGTAAAAATGAATGCTAGGCAAAATGATCTCTGAAAGGCCATTCTGGCACAGAGAACAAGTAGAATTATGATAATGGTATTATTTAATCAGTGCAATATGTAGATTGATGAAAATTCATATAGAAAGTAAAAATCTTTCTAAAGAACCTAGTTTTTTCAGTTCTTGTCATGGATTTGGGAGATACATCCCAGTAGAAGCAGTTGGAGACTGCTGAGAGAACTAGAAACAGTATGTATTAATAGATGACAACCAACTCTTCCTAATCCAATGACAGTGGAATGAGTAGCATGGAAAAAAACACACTGTGGTTTGGAGAATGGGTTTCATGGTATTGCCTAACAGAAGGCAAGTGATTATAAGCAACAGCTATGATGGAAACAACTTTCTTTTTTTTTAATGAAATTTATTGGGATGAGATTGGTTAGTAAAATTATATAGGTTCCAGGTGTAGTTTTACAATGCATCATCTATGTGTTGCATTGTGTGCTCACTGCACAGAGTCAGTTCTTCCATCACCATGTACCTGACTCCCCTTCCCTGTTCCACCACCCTCCTCCCCACTTATCCTCAGGTAACCACTCAACTATTGTTTATGTTCATGAGTTTATTTCTTTGTTGCTTTCAGTTTTATATCCCACATATGAGTGAAGTCATATGGTTCTTGATTTTTTCAGTCTGACTTATTTTGCCTAATATGATGATCTTAAGGTCCATTCATGTTCTCACAAATGCCAGTATTTCATCTTTTTTTATCACTGTATTCCATTGAGTAAATGTACAACATCTTCTTTATTCAATCATTTATCAAAGGACACTTTGATTGTTTTCATGTCTTAGCCACTGTGAACAATGCTACAGTGAACAACAGGGAACATATGTCTTTGCAGACAAAAATTTTTAGGTTTTATGGGTAAATACCCAGAAGAGATATTGCTGGGTCATATGGTAACTTTATTCTTAATGTTTTAAGGAAATTCTATGCTGCCTTCCATAGTGGTTGTACCAATTTACATTCCCACCAGCAGTGTATGAGGGTTCCTTTTTCTCCAGGAAGCAACTTTCTTATTTCCCAAATCTATACTTCCCTAATAGTTTGTCATTGCACCTAAAATTTTTATTATTAGCTCTCTTCTCATAGGTTGCAAATATGTAGTATCCACATTATGACATAACTGCATATCACATATATATGGTGGTACTGATGGAGGAGGCAGGATGAAGTGCCTTGAGACAAACTTTCTCACAGAGAGGGACCTGCTCATAGGAGTTTGTGTGGCAGGGGCTGAATTATATGGAGCCACTTGAAAGGGGGGAATTATCTGCAATAATAGGATGTTCTTTTCATTATCTGTGAATACCTCAGCTGTTCTGTAAATAATCAGATCTAGTAGTCACTCAATTCTTCTAGGAGCAAAAATGTAAATAGATGAAAATAGAAGTGTGGGAATTAGAATTCCTGAACAGCACATAGGTGAAGTCACAGTGAACAAGATAGTCCCTGCCCTGAAGAACATTGTTCATTGACCAAACTTTTGCTGAAGTCAGACATTTGTACTTGAATACTCTTGCAGTTTCATTCATTTTCAATCACTGCACTATAAAAATGTAATTGTGCAGTCATTAACAAAACTCAAGATGAAATGTATCAACCAGGGATTATTTTTTCCACTCACTTGAAGAAGGGTTCTGTAGCTTACTGAGCTAGTGAAAGATGCCTTTAATAATTTGTTGAATATTATATATATATATATTCTGATATATTACATATATATATATATATATACACACACATATGTATATATATCATCAGAACATGGGTCATTAGCTCAATTAGTATCTTTTTACAGGTTTTTATTTTATACTCTTATTCTTTCTTAGGGTCTCAGATGGTTTGCATTACATTTCTTGGATATAGTACAAAAATATCTCTGTAATGTTTCTATTTTAATTTTTTTTTAAAGATTTATTTATTGTTTTTGACAGAGAGAGAGAGAGAGAGATACAGAGTCAGAGACAGAGAGAAGGGGGAGGGCTCAGAATAGTCTCCATAGTTGCACATCATTGGTTTTTCCACATAGTTTCATTCCACAGGTGGGCGGGGCTGCACAGGGCAGGAAATGGGCTGGGGTCTCGCCCCAGTGAGAACTGAACTGGGGGCACTCCCCAGTTCAGCACATGGGTCCATATGGGCCGGGGCCGGGCCGGAACTCGATCCTCGGTCCCCAGGGCTGCAAAGTGAGCGCCCAACCCACTGAGCCATCCGGCTTCCCGTATTTTAATTTTTTAACTTCTTTTCATGTGCTATTACTTAAAATTATTCTATAGGGACTTGAAGCCAATCCCTGAAGTATTTGTAGAGAAAATTTGCATGGTCGCATTCATGCTCTCTTGTCCAGGGATTTTTGCTCTATGTCCTCTTTTATATATTTGAATCCTAATACATGAGGCCTTCTTTCAGAGCAAATGTCTAAATGTTTTTATTATGTATATCCCCCCCCCCTTATACTTAGAAAAGAATAGTTTTGTCACATTTAAGATGTGTTAACTCTGGATATTTAAGTATTTTAAGATCTTGAAAAAATAGATGCTTAGAGAATGCTAGGATAGCTCAGCAGGTTGAGTGCTTGCCTTGCAACCATGAGGTCCAGGAATTGAATACCAGTCCCAGCCTGTGCAAACCCACATGCTAAACTGCAGTACAACTGGTAACTGCCAGGATGGCAGCAAAGGTTCTCGCCTCCCATGTTGGCGGTCCCCGTTTGGTTCCTGCCCCACACTGCCCCACACTGCCCCACATCCACCTGTGTGGAATGAAAATATGTCACAACTACTGATGTACAACTATGGAGACTGCTCTGGGTCCTCCCTGCTTCTGTCTCTCTCTCTCTCTTTCTCTCTTTCTCTCTCTCTCTCTCTCTCTCTCTCTCTCTCTCACCAAAAACAATAAAATAAATCTTTTTAGAAAATAGATGCTTACAGTTTGGGTGCATGAACCTCTTTGGCTCTTTAAAATAAAAATATTTAAGCTGTAAATTGGAGGATGGGTCCTGTATCCAAACAGTTTTTCAAAATTATGCCAGTCTACCCCAGTGATATGTGGTGCAGTGGTATGAGCCCACAATACAAAAGATTGAAGCCACTTCTTGGCCAGACACAGTCTCTTAGCCACTTTGCCTTTAAATTTTTTCACCTGTAAAATGAGAATAGTAATACCTACTTCAACCAGTTGCTCTGGAAATTAATTAGAACACATGCATGAAAAAGCTTGGTAAGCTAAAAATCACAATAAATGTGAGTTTCTACTATTATAAGTGTTAGCCAAGTTCAAATATTAGAACCAGAAGATGACTTAAATTACAATAAAAATTACCGGGAAACACAAATACACTTTGACATACACATTGCTGACAACTCCATTCCTACCCTGGAAGACCTAAGTAACACCAGGGTATAAGTGACTGATAACAGACTACTAATGTGTTACCCCAACCAGGTATCTTTGCATTTTTAACTGACTCAGAACCTGTGACTACATGATTGATATCCTGCAAGTTAATTTTTAAATATCAAACTGTAACTTACTAAAACTTATCTGTGGTTTTTATAGCTGTTTCAAGTTAAGATTTTAAATGTAATGGTAATGTTTCGTATCTGTGATCAATACAAATAAAGCATTCCCTAACTTATACATAAAAAAATTGGACTTTGAAATACCTACCTATTGAGCAACAACTCTGAACAACTATTAAAGTTCCTTTGTGTCTCCCAAGGTAGGGAGCCCAACCAAGGGCTGAGAAGGCCTTACTATATGTCTTAAATAATGTAGCATTTCTGAAATTACTGTGTTTCTTATAATAGATGTGCGCATCTAATGTGATAGCATTCTCCTCTCATACACCTCCATACCTTCATAAATATATTATCAAAACAGTAGTACATCAAGAATGGAGAAAATGCAGCATTTTATGGAAAATTAAACTACATTGCTTCAAAAAAAAGAAAGAAAAAAAGGGCAATTGTAGACATTTCCTTGTCTAATTGCATAATTCTTTTAAAAAAACATTATTTTTACATAATGAATAAATTACTGAGTTCTTTGAAGATAAACCTTGTCTTTTGTGAGAATGGTAACCTATTTTGTGATGTATACATAATTAAAGGGACTGAAAAGTTGTGTTGCTAAATAACATGGAAAGGAAATTCTGAGTTGCACACAATAGAATCATCAAGCTACCAGGTCTTTGTTTATTCCAGAATTTGTGAGGAAAACTTAGGGGAAGCTACTGCCTGAAGGGTAGGGATTAGAGTGGATTTCAGAATTAAATTTGTTTTAATACATAAAATAAGTGTTCTCATTAGGAGTGTTTAACAGGAATCATGTTTAAGAATATTTATAGTGGCACTGTTTGTAAGAACAAAAGACTGGAAAACCCCAAATGCCCACTAACAGGACACTGGGTACATAATATATGGAATACCCACACAGTGAGTGTGGTATGCCGCAGTGAAAAGGAACGAATGTGCCCCTACCACAACATGGATGGATTTCAGTATCTTACTGTTGAATGCAGAACTGAAGTGTTGAAATGGTGTACATACTAAATTGCCCTTCTGTAAAGTTCCAAAACAAACAAAACAATACTATATTGTTTCAGCACACATATATTTGTGATCATCATTTTAAAGAGAAGAGAATGATCATCACAATATTCAGGGCAGTGGGGAGGAGGCAGACGGCACACAAAGCACAGAGGTGTCAGTTATTAATCTCATCTCATGGAATATGGGAGAGGTCTCATGGTGTTCATTGTACACAAATAAATAATAACATAAAACAAAGAAGGACCATATGAGGACAAATGTTGACCATGTATCACTACCCAATTCTATTCACCTGTGGTCCACATGAAAAAGAAATTAGAGCTTTCTAATTAATTAACACATATTCTTCTTTATGTCATGTCCTCTCTTAGAAGAAAATTTTACACAGATGATATCAAAGGGCTATGTGAGCATAATGCACAATAAAGAGAATCATAAATCTCAAGAATTTTTTTGAGATTTGTTGTGATAAATAATAGTGTTTTAGGATTTGCTGGCACAAACTGATTGAGGGTATTATTAATAACTCCATGAAGACAATTCTGATTATGCAGAAGCTGTGGTAGAAGATAAATCGATGTCTGTAAAAGTAATTTCATTCTGTAAATTTCCTATCATCTTCTAGCAGTTTTTCTTGCAGTTAATCAGACTAGAATTCCAGAAATGGATGCCTCTCCCATTCTTTGTTTAAAATAATATAAATAAATAAGATCCAGGTTATTTTAAAAGTATTTAAAACCCTCAACATAAATGGATGTGGAAGGAGTACTGCTTCCTGGAGCCAGCCTGCCTGAGTCCAGACCCAGCTCTGCCCTTCTGAGCAGCAGCACCGCAGTGGTCCGAGGTTTTTTTTCTCCTCTAGAATGGGCATGGTCAGGGTACCTACCTCCCAGAGCTGCTGTGAGGATTTGATGAGTTCATACACATAAAAGGTGTTAGGCTAATGCTGCACATCAGAAGCGCTCCACATTAGCTATTCAGAGAAAAACATTTTCAAATCAAACTTTTATGTTATATTTTTGTATAGCCAAGATGTTCTACTGATCTCATAGTGACTGCATCGATACATGTAACTATAGCCAGCCCTTTTTTAATAAATGCAGTTTCTAGACCAGAACTGACCAAATACAGAAATATATGTTAGCTACAAATGTAAACCATATATGTAATTTTATATTTTCTAGTCGCAATATTTTTTAAGTAAAAAGAAACTAGTGAAATTTAATAATATATTTTTCTTACCACAATATATCCAAAATATGGTTTCAGCATGCAATTTCTAGAAATCATTGAGAAATTTAAAATCTTTTTCCATAATCAATCTTTGAAATCCAGTGTGTGTATTCTACACACACAATACATCTCAATTTGACATGTCAGGTACTCACTAGCCAGCTATTGCTAGCAGCTGCCATTCTCAGGCAGGGCTGAGCCAGAGAGTGTGGGCAAAAGAAATCATTTCTTCTTAATGAGCCTCAGCATTGGCAGTACTGACAGATGCAGGGTCAGGCGAGAAGCACCATTTGGCGCTGTTCACTGTGCTTCTCTGCAGCCTGCACGGGTACCTTCGTATGCATGTGGCCCTCCCAGCCCGGGTTCGGAGGGCCTGACAGTCATGCTTTCCCCACGAGGGGACCCGAAACACTAGTCTTTGCTGACGAGAATCTCTTGCACTCATAGAGCCTTCTCTGTGATGTTTTTGTGTGTGTGTGTGTGTCTTAAGGTCATTGGGTAAGTTGTTCATCCGAGTGGGCAGAACCCCTAATCCAGATGACTGCTTCTGAGTCGCCTATGTCACTCAATATGGACTGACATTGCAACAAAACTCAACCGTGTGGCCCATTTCCACATTTATAGTGTTGCAGATAGTCATATTCTCTATTTGTATATACATCAGGTGTAACTGTGAGACAGTACCTCACCTCACCAAACCTTCACAAAAGAACCCCTACAGTTAGTTATCAAAAGCTGCAAAAAGCCTAATGCTGTGCTTTTTAAACACATTCTTCTTGATGTCTTTGCCCAAAAAGAGCCACATGACTATGTATTGCTCGAGCAGAGGCAGATTGTGTAATTTTGTTCTTTTTATTTTCTTTTATGTATGTGCTTTTTAGGGCATTTAGTAATTCACTGAAAACATACAATTAGCATTTTACTTCTGAGCCAAGAAATGAGCTATGGTCTCTGTGTGTTTAAAAGGATTGCATTGTGAATCTGAATAGAATATATGGAATTGAAAAAAATAAAGCCAGTAACTGATTTATGAGCTTTAAAGGAACTCTCTGTGCATGTTCTGTCAACTTAGGAGAAAGCTGTGAGGGCCTGTGTGTTCTGTACATAAGGGAGACAGAAAAGTAGGAGGAGATATATGATTCACAGTGTACAAAGAATTCAAATTTAGAAAAGGCAAATAAACAAGAGGCATTATTCAATCACTACTATTTAAAACTGGGAACCAGAAGACAATTAGCACAATAGTGTTTGAAGGGAGAAAGTTTCAGGTATGGTAACATTTTTAGTTCCTCCAAAGTCTGGAGTTACTGTGATTCATGGTTTTTGTCAGTCCCATGCTCAGTTTTCATCCCCTATCAGCCTCTTCTTTCCCTGCTTTAGTCCAATAAACTTTTTGAATTAGGAAATTTTCTAGAGAGCTGTAAAATAAAAGGGTACCTGAGAGTTGAGACAAAGCTCAGGTGGTGAGTGTGGATTCTGTCCATTCCCCATGATGTCATCTCTTAGGGAGCCTCTGGAAATGTGGAGGAGGTATCCATAGGGCAGATAAAAGTATGGATGCTCTGTAGTAAACTCATGCATATGCTTTGAGCCTCCCAACAAGTACAACAAATGGGAAATATAAATTTTAAAGGCCTAACAGAGGAAACAAGGGATGCTGAGCCACACTCAGAAATGCTGATGCTGAGACCCGGGAAGAGAGTGCTTCTTTCCCCAGCCCAGGCCCAGCACCTGCCAGCGAGGACCAGGCAGTACTGGCCATGACCCTCTTAGAACTGTGGGCCCAGAGAGCATCCCATCCAGCCATTCTAATGGTTTTAATTTTTCTTTTCTCTCTAACATACAGTTAGTTAATTTTCTTAGGTAAAAGAAATCTATGCCAGTGAATTTAAAAGCAATTTGCTTTCTTTTGTTTCTGTCTTTGTTTTGGGGGTTTTGTTTGTTTGTTTCTTTGTTTGTTTTTGTTTTTGCAATGTATCTAACTTAAATTGGGTCCCAGTTGATGTGTGTGAGGCCAGATGGGGTCATTCTGACCAGAGACCTAGTTTAATTCTCCTCCAGCAAAATACCAAAGATTGTCTTAGCTCTGAATGGGTTACAGCACCAGCTCCTCCAGCTCAGTTCTGTTAAGCTGTTATTAAAGGTCTTTAAAAATTTCCACCCACCTTCCTCCCACTCTCCTGGCAAGTGAAAGACATTTGAATTCCTCTTTCAAGGGAGAAAATTATTGAAGTAAAAAAAAAAAAAAAGACTTTTCCCTGTTCTGTAAAGGAGAGAGAAGAGAAGTGGCTCTGCCCCTCCTGGATTATTCCTTATCAGAAACACAGTGAAGAACTCAGTCAGAAATCAGGAGAAAGGAAGTTTACTCCATCTGCCTTTGGTGTACTTATTTCAGATTATAATTTAATGTCCTAAAACACAGTGCACTTTCTAGTATGCAGTTTGTGGTTGCCCTGGAGGAGATACCCATGATTAGTAGGGTTAGGTCCTCACAGAGCAGAGCCCCCCCACCCCCGCCAATAACTGAAACATAAAGAAGAATTTGAAGAATTTGAAAGGGGAATGGAAATTCTTGTTTATTTTCTTATCCCTTGGAGCACCAGAACTTGTGCTGAAAATAAACCTACCTTGAGGGTCAGATCTGAATAAGAAATAATATTTGATAATGATTCTTTCACATGTGACTAAAGAAGTATATGGGATGGATATTCTCAAATTTCTATTAAAATATTTTTATATTTTATAAACATCATTTGTTTTTGTTTTTTAAGATTTTTATTGTTTCTAACAGAAACAGAGAGGAGGAGGGCCCAGAGCAGTCTCCACAGTTGTCCGTCGTCAGTTTTTGACAGTTTCATTCCACACAGGTGGGTGGGGGCCCATGTAGGGCAGGAACAGGGCAGGAGCCTCCTGCATGGGAGGCACGCCCTCACGAGCTGGGGGCCAAGCCAGGGACCTTCTACATGGGAAGCTCACCCCAGCAAGAACCAAACTGGGGGCACACCCCAGTTCAGCATATGGGTCCACATGGGCCAGGGCTCAATCCTCAGACCACAGGGCTGCAAAGCAAGTGCTTAACCTGATGAGCCATCCCGGCTTCCCAAAAACATCATTACTTAATTTCTCTGTTAATTCAACTCACCTTTGTACATCCCAAGCTAGTGAAAATATTCAACATATTTTTCCTTAGCCCCAGCAGCGTTCAAGGAGTTGGATGAGGGGTTCAGAGGAATATGGGAAAGATTTTTTAAACAACCCCTGTTCTGGGGCAATGGTCTAATTAGGAAGGTCAGATCAACACTCATAAAAAACTAAAAATCAAGAGGTTATAGGGGTTTTTTTTTAACTTGTTTTTTAATTTTTTTTTTTTTTTCCTGTTTGAGAGAAGGTGAGAGAGAAATGGGAAGGGCCCAGAGCAGTCTCCATAGTTATACAATATTAGTTGTGACATGGTTTCATTCCACACAGGTAGATGTGGGGCTGCGTGCAGCAGGAACCAAACTGGTGCCTCCCGCATAGGAGGTGAGAACCTTCACCAACAAGCCATCCCAGTCGTTACCAGTTGCACCACAGTTCAGCATATGGGTTTGGACAGGCCAGGCCTGGGAATTGAACCCTGGGCCTAGTGAGTGCGAGGCAAATGCTCAACCGCTGAGCTATCCTGGCATCCCCATGAGGTTATAGGTTTTAACTAAATGCTAAGTTAAAATTGTTTCCACTTCCCTTGAACAAATATAAAGGAAAGTAAGAATATGACAATGGCAAAACCTATTCTGTACAAATTTCAAGAAAGTACATTTTGCATCTTCTAAAGATGTATCAATATTAGCACTAAAGTCTCTGCTAATAACACATCACTTTTTTGGCAATAGCTCTTGTACCTGGAAGCAACAATATGATATTCAGTATGATAGGCTAAGATTGTTCTCAACATTTACAGCATTATCTGATTTTATCATTAGTGATTTTTTGCAAATATTGACATAGATCTAGATATTGAACATTTCAGTCTTGAGCATCAGTTGGCACCCATCATTTAATAATGTTAAACCTGATTGGATGGTTGCCTGATTTGAGATCTGCCTGTCTTGGTGAATTTTACTAAATAAGGTTTTCATGTGTAGTTAGGGAGTATGTGCTTCATCTCCCTGATACAGAAAGGTGCAAGGTGGATTTTAGCACCAGGTTTCATTAACATTGCCAGTTTTCCACTTCCTTCTGCTAACTTCCTTCTTTTATTTCCTATTGTCCCCAGTAAATTAATCCTTCATCAGTCCTGGAGCCATTCCCATAATTGGGTCTTTGAGCTCTCAAGCAGCCCTGAGAACTTTTCAACCTTGGAGCAATGTGTTATTCTCAAACCAGGCTGTACTTCAGAATCATCTGAGGAGCATCTAAAACAGGGGCCATAAAACTGCCCTCAGCAATGTGATTCAGGAATTCTTGGGGAAGGTTTAGTGAATGTGCCTATTCAAAAGCTCCTGGAGGGTTTCTGGTGCACCCTCAGGATTGGCAGTAAGGACAGAACACCTAGTTTGGTTCTCAGTGCTTAGTCAAGTGAGGCTGTAGTCATAAACTTTCAGTAGACTTGCAAAAACTTTCTAGTTACCTGTGAGTGGAAACCAGTATGAATTCCTGACTTACAGATGTAGCCCCTGCTTTCTCTGCAGGTACAGTTCACAGTCATTATGATAACTGCACTTTCTATACCCCTTTTTATATTCACAATGCAAAATAAATCTTGATTTGTTAAAAGTCATCAATAGTATTTTACTTTAAAACAATGTGTATAACAAATTAAGTGTAAAGGATTGGTACTGAAAAGGATGTGATGCCTCAGATGCTGCCACTATAAAGCTGTCCCAGTTCAGGTGCCTGCCCCACCTCTAGGCAGTCTTCCAGCTCCATGCAACACAACCTGTGCCTTTGCCAGCCTGTCATTTGGCTCTCACTCCAGCCAGGCCTGCCTGGACACACTGGCACATCTGGAACAGGGTGTGTACAATGCTGTCAACAGCAGCATAAATGCTGGGGCATCACTTTCGATTGCTAAGAAGTCAGCCAAGTTCAACTCTTTTAAACCGAGGAATTCAAATGGCCAGTGTTCTTTTCTTTTATGGTGTATTTAAGCATGGGTAAACAGCAAGTGATAAAAGAAGCTGAAAATGGTGTTAGAAATAAAACAGAAAATAAATAAGGAAATTGTAGCCCTAAATGATACATTACAGGAAATGGACATAATTGACATTTATAGGACACTCCATTCTGCAACACAGGACTATAAATTTTACTCTAGTGCCCATGGACCATTTTCAAGGATAGACCATATCCTGGGACTTAAATCCAACCTCAGCAAATTTAAGAACATTTGAGTCATACCAAGTATATTCTCAGACCACAAAGCTTTGAAACTAGAGATCAAATGTAGAAGGAAGGAAAGCAGAAAAAATCACATATACATGGCAATTGAACAACATGCTATTAAAAAGTGACTAGAAAAATAGAAAGAAAACGAGATTAGAAAATTTGTAGAAATGAATGACAATGGAAACACGACGTACCAAAATTTCTGGGACACAGCAAAAGCAATAATAAGAGGGAAATTTATATCATTACAGGACTATCTCAAGAAACAAGAAAAACTACAAGTAACCATCCTAACATCTCATCTTAAACAACTGGAAAAAGACAAAGGGACCCAGAAGCGAGCATAAGGAAAGAACTAATAAAAATTAAAGCAGAACTTAATGAAATTCAGAACAGAAAAACAGTAGATAAAAAGAATGCCACAAGAGCTGTTTTTTGAAAAAATCAGTAAAATTGACAAACCACTGGCTAGTCTCACAGAAGGACAAAGAGAAAAATCTCATATTTCCAGAATTTGGGACAATAAGGGAGAGATCACAACTGACACTACATAAACACAAACAAGCATAAGAAATTATTATGAAAGACTCTATGCCACCAAATTTGACAATCTAGAGGAAATGGACACATTTCTAGAAACATATAGTTTACCTAGACTGAATCAAGAAGATTTGGATAACCTAAATAGACCAATCAATAGTACAGAACTTGAAACAACTATCCGAAACCTACCCAAAGGCAAAAGTCCTGGACCAGATGGTTTTACCAATGTGGTTTAGCAAGCATTCAAAGAAGAATTAATACCTATATTCCTCAGACTACTCCAAAAAATTCAAGAGGAGGCAATACTACCCAACTCATTCTATGAAGCCAGTATTTCCATAATACCAAAACCTGAAAAGGACAATACCAAAAGGATAACTATAGGCCAATCTCCCTGATGAACACTGATGCAAAAATTCTTAACAAAATTTTATCAAACAGAATACAACAATGCATTAAAAAGATTATACATCATGATCAAGTGGGATTCATCGCAGGGGCACAAGAATGGTTCAACATATGTGAATCAATCAATGTAATCCAGCACATAAACCAAACAAAGGATAAAAACCACCTGATTATCTCAATTGATATTGAAAAAGCATTCGACAAGATACAACTCCCATTTATGATAAAAACACTGAATAAAATGGGACTTGAAGGAAAGTACTTCAACATAATAAGGCCATATATGACAAACCCTCAGCAAATATTATATTGAATGGGGAAAAACTAAAGCTTATATTCCTAAAATCAGAAACAAGATGGGGATGCCCCCTATCACCACTGCTATTCACCATAATTCCTGGAAGTTCTAGCCAGAGCAATCAAGCAACAGAAAGGAATAAAAGCTATTAGAATTGGGAGAGAAAAAGTCAAGCTGTCACTCTTTGCAGATGACATGATCCTTTATATAGAAAACTCTAAAGACTATCAGAACTCCGTTACAAACAATAGACAAATACAGTAAAGTTGCAGGATACAAAATTAATGTGCAAAAATCAACTGCATTTTTATATGCCAACAATGAAATTTCAGAAAGACAGATGAGAATATCTATTCCCTTTGTCATTGCAAACAAAAAAAAATGAAATACCTAGGAATAAACTTAACAAAGAACATGAAGGACTTATACACTGAAAACTGTAAGACACTGTTAAAAGAAATTAAAGAAGACACAAAGATATGGAAAGATATTCCGTGTTCATGGATTGGAAGAATCAACATAGTTAAAATGGCCATATTACCCAAAGCAATATACAGATTCAATGCCATTTTCATCAAAACCCCACAGACATTCTTTCAAGAAATAGATTTAAAAATCATCAAATTTGGGGAAGCTGGCATGGCTTAGCGGGTTAAACCCTTGCTTTGCAGCCCTGGAGCCCAAGTATCGAATTCCAGCCCAGACTCAGGTGGACCCATATGCTGAACTGAGGTGTGCCCCCAGTTCAGTTCTTGTTGAGCCCTATGCGGAAGGCTCCTGGCCCAGTTCCTGCCCTGTGCAGCCCTGCGCCCACCTGTAGAGTGAAGCCATATGGAAAACTAATGCTGTCAACTATGGAGACTGCTCTGGGCCCTCCCCCTTCTCTTTGTCTCTGTCTGTCTGTCTGTCTGTCAAAAAACAATAAAAATAAATATTTTTAAAATACCATCAAATTTGTATGGAACCACAAAAAAACCCAAATGAAAAAAGCTATGCTAAGAATAAAAGGATAAAGCTGGGGGAATCTCACTGTCCAATTTTAATCTGTACTACAAAGCCTCAGTAATCAAAACAGCTTGGTATTGGCAGAAAAACAGATACACAGACCAATGGAACAGAATTGAAAACCCAGAAATAAAAACACAAATATATGGACAGATTATTTTCAACAAAGGAGCGAAAAATATGCAGTGGGGAAATGAAAGCCTTTTCAGTATATGGTGCTGGTAAAGTTGGAAAACTACGTGCAAAAGGCTAAATGTGAACTATGATCTCTCACCATAACCAAAATTAACTCAAAATGGATTGATTAAAGACCTCCAAATAAGACCTGAAACACTAAATTGCATAGAAGAAAACATTGGTACTAAACTTATAGATCTGGGCTTCGGGGAGGACTTTATGAACCTGATCTCAAAGGCAAGGGAAGTAAAAGCACAAATAAATGAATGGGACCTTATCAAGCTAAAAAGCTTCTGCACTGCAAAAGAAACCATCAACAAAGCAAAGAGGCAACCAACAAACTGGGAGAAAATATTTGCAAACAATGCCTCTGATACGGGCTAATATCAAAAATATACGAAGAACTTGTGCAGCTCAACAACAACAAAAAAACAATCAATCCAATTTTAAAAATGGGCAGAAGACCTAAACAGACACTTCTCTCATGAAGACATACAAACGCCCAACAGATTTATGAAAAAATGCTCAACATCACTAGCAATTAGGGAGATTGAAATAAAAACCACAATGAGATATCATCTCACACCTGTGAAAATGGCTATAATCAACAAGACAAGGGATAACAAGTGCTGGAGAGGCTGTGGAGAAAAAGGAACCCTCATACACTGCTGGTGGGAATGTAAACTGGTACAACCACTTATGAAAGGCAGTATGGAGATTCCTCAAAAAACTAAGAATGGAAATGCCATATGACCCAGCAACCCCTCTCCTGGGTATGTACCAAAAACATCTGAAAACCTTATTCTGCAAAGATAAATGCACCCCATTGTTCATAGCATCATTGTTCACGGTGACCAAGTCATGGAAACAACCAAAGTGTCCTTTGATGGATGACTGGATAAAGAAGTTGTGGTATATTTGTAAAATGGAATACTACTTAGCGATAAGAAAAGATGAAATTTAGCCATTTGTGACAATATGGATGGACCTTGAAACTATCTTATGAAGCGAAATAAGTCAGACTGAAAGAATCAGGAAACATATTACCTCACTTATAGATGGAATATAAAACTTAAAGTAACAAAGAAATAAAAACTCATGGACACAGTGAATAGTTTCGTGATTACCTGAGGGTAAGGGGGGAGGGGGCAGAAAGAGATGGGGGAGGAGTTGAGAGTGGGCACAAGATATGTGGTGATGGAAAGTGAGCTCATTCTGGGTGGTGAACACATAGTGCAATGCATAGATCATGTAATGTAGAGTTGTACCCTGGAAACTATATTGCCAACCAATGTCACCCCAATAAATTTAACAATAAAAAAAAATTTTTTTTTGGCACCAGGGAGGTTCTCCAGAGTTAGACACTTTGAGAGGTAGATTCCCTCCATGTCAGAAATGCTTGAAGATAATTTGCAGACACGCTTTCAGCATTTTCTCACAGCTTCTTAACTCACCTGTGGGACCCCAGGTAATGCAAAGTTATGACACCTGTGAAGCATATTTGGTGGGGAAGACTATACATAAACAACCAGGTTCCCTTTCAGATCAACTAATACAATTATGTACCTTATAGCTTGCAAACCTAAGTAAAAATATTCTTTTTAAGAGGAATTTAAAAATAAAATACTCTTTATTTCTCCTTTTATCCTATTTATATTTATCACCCCTTGTATCTTGTGGCATTTGCTACCATAATCTGGAAACAAACTGAGTTTTGTTTCCAGACACTGAGTTTTACATGCTATTTATACAAGTAAGTTCATCTGACTTTGAGGAGGTATATGAAAAATTTAGACCCGAAAGCTACAAAAGGCCTTGTTTTTAAATGCCGGTGTATGAAGATGTAGCCTGTAACCTACTGATGCTCCTGTGTTTCAAAGTAAACTTCTCAATGTAAATATTTTGAAGTACATTACAAATCTCATCACTTGCAATATCATGTAGGAATGTGTGAAGAAGACTCATTTGCAATATATTCAGATAATATTGAATCAGTGTGTTGTATACCTGAAACTAATATAAGGTTATATTCAATTATATATAAATTAAACAAGCACATAAATAAACACGAAGGAACATCCTAAGTTATTGATATTGAAAGTGAGAAGAAAATTCTAGGAACATTTCATGCTTCAGTTTTCTAGAGATCTCCAATGGCCCAGGAAAGATACTCTTTTTAAAAATAATGGGAAAAAAATAGAAATAATGAGATGCCATGTACGTTAAATGTCAATATTAAAGTAGGAGACTGGTTTTAGTAATTTGGATATAATTCACTCAAGCTACTCCTCTGATGAGGAGCTGAGCACAGGGTCTTGGTGGGTTGAGGTGAGTTGGGAGTGCTCAGAGCCCTGGTTTGTGCCATTTGTCTCCCTGGGACCTTAACACAGCATTGCTGTGACAGCAGAATTCTCCAGGGCACCTGTTAGTGTACCTCAATCCCCAGCTTCCAACACTGACATCACTGTATCCTTGGGGAGAGGTATTTTTATGATAGTGTGGCATTCACACTGCAGAGACCTCATTGTTCATAGATGCACCAAGAATCTTGTTACACGTACTACAGTGGGGATCAGGGTATGTGCTGGGGATGGAATGAGTCTAACACATTTGACTCATTGGCATTCAACATAATGTAGAATTCTGTGTTTTGCAGCCTATTGATTTTTTTATCAAAACTATTTCGGGATACCAGGATAACTCAGCCAGTTGAACGCTTGCCTGGCAACTGCAAGGTCCAGGGATCAAATCCTGGCCCCAGTTAGTGCAAACCCACATACTGAACTGTGATGCAACTCGTAACCTCTGGGATGGTGGAAGGTTCTCACTTCCCATGAGGGAGGCCTGCAGTTTGGTTCCCATCCCATGCAGCCCCACATCCACCTGTGTGGAATGAAAACTATGTCACAACTAATGCTGTACAACTATGGAGACTTTTCTGGGCCTTCCCTCCCTTCTCTCTCTCACACTTCCTCTCAAACAATAAAACAAATCTTTAAAAATAAAAAACTATCTCAGTACTTAGTAAAAGAAATAAAACTACTATTCAGAATTTACAGAGCAAAACATCCTGATTTGGGAAGAAGTTCTCTACGTAAGACATCCCTTGCAGGGGTCCTCAAACTACGGCCCGCGGGCCACATGCAGCCCACCGAAAACAGTTATCCGGCCCGCGGGGTGTTTTTGCCGCCGCTGCCTGTCCTGCTTAGCAGCCGACTTGTCCCGGGCCCACAGTGCGCATGTGTGGACATGCTGAGGGACAGTGATCTGGCCCCCTGTTTAAAAAGTTTGAGGACGCCTGCTAGTGGCTATGAAGGGATGCTCAGTGTTGGGAGTTTTCATGGATTTGTAAGTCATTGCTAGGATCCTAATGGAGGTTTCCATGAAAGTGGTGCTTAAGCTCTAACAAGATCTACAGGCCACAGTTATTTTTAAGTTTCTTGTCTGTTTGGATGTTTGTCACCAGCCGCAGAAGTAGGAACAGCGAGGTATTTTTCTGTAACCACGGCACAGTAGGCTCCCTGTTGTACTGTAGAGCCACCCAGGCAGGAGGCGGGCCATAAGGGACTCTATTTGCCTTCTCAACAGAAGGTTGATTATCAAGAGATCATGCTTGTTTATTCGAAATAAATGAGCTGATTTCTCTCCTGGGTGTTTTTCTTAGTAAAACATTTTAGAAGCTTTTAACCCTCAGTGCTACCTTCTGCCAGCGGTACTAGTGAGAAATGCGAAGGGTGATTTAATAAAATGGATCACCTTAGGAAAAAAAAGTTATGCAGTTATTGTTACTAGCGAGAAATGCGAAGGGTAATTTAATAAAATGGATCACCTTAGGAAAAAAAAGTTATGCAGTTATTGTTACTAGCGAGAAATGCGAAGGGTAATTTAATAAAATGGATCACCTTAGGAAAAAAAAGTTATGCAGTTATTGTTTTAGGTATCCATATGCGGTTTTTTTAGTGTCATATAAATTGAATTAGTTAATAATAATACTAAATGTAATTATTTCAGTCATACATCATACAACAAAAAATATAAGTTATAGCGCTTATTATATTTTTCACCCAAGATGCAAAAGTCGATATATCAGCCTGTTGCACTAAAAGGGTTAAAAAGAAAAATAAAGTAACTGTAACCAACTTCATACTACCTAATAAGATACTAAGCTCATATAGTACACACACACACAAGTCAACCTAGCAGGGCATGTGATAATACATTTAGGTAAAACATTACTAGAGAATAACAGGTTAGCTTATAGGTACAATCACCTCAGTAGCATGTATTTCTGGAGCTTTCTGCTGCTCTGGATGTAGCTACAAGGATACAAAGGAGTGTGAGACAAAGAACTTTGGAATCTAGTAACTTTCCAGCAACCTTATCTCTAGTAATTCAAAGAGCTCCCCAGGGCTTCCACCAAAGCACCATCACCCTCACCCTGAAAGCTTTCTGGTATCAATCTTTCCTACTAAGCTCATCTGTTCAAAGTCTAACTCTGACATCCTGTTCATTTTTCCTGTCCTACTGATTCTTTGAGATTAGGCCCTCTTTTGGAGACCTTCCCAGTCTGTTCTAAAATGGACTGATCTGGGAAAGCTGGGATGGCTCAGCGGGTTAAGCACTCACTTTGAAGCCTGGAGGACCGAGGATCAAATCCCGGCTCTGGCCCAGGCGGACCCACATGCTGAACTGGGGTGTGCTTCCCGAATGCATAATCTGCAAAATTACACACTCATTCAGGACAGCGACTACCCCTAACATCATGCCTAGCACAGGGTTGGAACTCAGTAAATATTCGTTGAATGACTGATTGATTGTTGGGACTTAGAGAATAGCTGGGCATGGATAACAAGTTTTGAGGGAGAAGGTAATCCTTGTTTTAAATGTCTTTGACAAACTACTACCATCATTGGTAACATGATGGTACAACCTCCATATGAGATTTTTCAAATTCCATTTTTGGAAAGGAGACCACTACAAAATTTCTTGATGAAATTAGATATGTTTATATAATCTGGACTTGTTATAGCATTGAACTACCGTATTTTCCGGCGTATAAGATGACCGGGA
>PVKE010005597.1:44401-58457 GCA_004027555.1 Craseonycteris thonglongyai
ATAAGACTACCCCCCACTTCCGAGGCAACACCAGTTCTTTTTTTAATTAAATTTTTAATGAATGACATTTTTCGAACATACCGTAATATACCGTACATTGATATGATAAATGGAAGGTCTCTTCACAAATGGCAATGCCATGAACTTGACCGAGAAACAAGAAATCCAAAAGAGAACATTAACAATGATGGCATCATCTAGAAAGAAAATTACATGAAGAACTTGCAGAAAACACTTGTTTGTGACTGACGGGGATGATAAGAGGTTTTTCTAGGCAGAGGAGCATTGTGAGCTTAAAATCCTTCAAAATCCTCATCATGTTCTTCTTCTGACATCATAAGTTCATCAATGACCTCTTGTGGTACATTTGTAAGATCGGCTGAGTTAGAGAGGCGTCTGAGCAGCCTTGCAGTGATTGGTGCAGGATCGAGTTGGAAAATTCGTTTAGCGGCATATCGAGACGTTTTTCGGGATATACTCGGCATATAAGATGACCCCCGATTTTTGGTTGACTTTTTTTCGTTTCAAAAGTCGTCTTATATGCCGGAAAATACGGTAAGTCATTTTCCAATAAAAATTCATGTGAACTTGAGAAATAATCTAGATCAAACTAACTCTAAACAACATACACACCCTCATAGCATACAAAAATATTAACTCAAAATGAATCAATGACCTAAATATAACAACTAAAACAATAAAACCCTTAGAAGAAAACAGGAATAAATCTTCATGATCTTGGATTTTGGCAATGATTTCATGGATATGACACCAAAAGCTCAAACAAGAAGAAAAAAAACATAGGTAAATTGGACTTCATCAAAATTTAAACTTTTGTTTATCAAAAAAGTGAAAGGCAACCCACAAAATGGGGAAAACATATACCAATCATATATCTGATAAAGATCTAGTATCCAGAATATATAAAGAACTCTTACAACTCAGGAACAAAGAGACAATAGTCCAATTTAAAGATGAGCAAAGGACTTGAATAGATAGCTCTCCAAAGAAGGTACACAAATGGCCAACAAGGGCAAGAAAAGACACTGAACATCATTAACCATTAGGAAATTCAAATCAAAACCATGATGAGATACCACTTCACATCTACTAGGATGGCTATGATTTTTTAAAAAACTGAAAATAACAAGTGTTAGTAAGGATATGGAGAAAATGGCACTCTCATATACTGCTAGTGGGACTGTAAAATGGTGCAGACACTGTGGGAAAGAGTTTGGTGGTTTCTCAAAAGTTTAAACATGAAACAACCATATGACTCAGCAATTTCAAAATAGTTGAAAACAGAGATTCAAACATTATCTGTAAACTAATGATAGTAGCTTTATTCACAATAGCCAAAAGGTGGAAACAACTCAAATGTTCAGCAACAGACAATGGAATAGTACTCAGTCACAAAAAGGAATAAAGTACTCCTACGTACTACAACATGGATGAACCTTAAAGACAATAATGATGCTGAGTGAAAGAAACCAGACACTCAAGAGCACATATTGTATGATTCCAGTTACGTGAAATATCCAGAGTTGGCAAATCCACAGAGACAGAAAGCAGATCAGTGGTTGCCTGCTATTGGGGGAGGAAAGAATGGAGATTTACTATTTAATGGGCACAAAATTTTCTTTAGAACTGATGAAAATGTTTTGGAACTAAATAGAAGTGGTGGTTACAATAATGTGAATATATTAATGACACTGAATTGTACACTTTAAAATGATAATTTTATATTAAGTAACTATTCAATTAAAAAATATTTAAAACATACATAAACAGGTATCTAACAGTGTGCCCATCTCTGGAAATATTAGATTTCTCATGTTAGTGGCTAGTAAAATAGAGATTAAAACAATTTATAAATAATACATTTTAATCAAGTATCAATCATGTAAACTACAGATTTAAGGATAGTGACAAAATAGCAGATATAGTGAAAGCCTTTGTAGTTAAAATAATATAAATTGCATTAGAAGAGTTTAGCTGAGACCTTTGTTAAAATGCTATTTCCTCAAAACTTGAGTGTGATGCTTAGGCTTCCGTCTGCATGTCTAGGCCACCTGTCTGTGTTAAGACCTGAACAACAGCAGAACTCTGCTGCAGCACCGGCCAGGCCTATTGTTCTGTAGACCTCAGCAAGGAGAAGAGCCTTCTCTAAGGAGAATTGGTCTCCCCTATGGGTTACAGGCAAAATAAAACAATTCCCATTTCATCAGCCCTAGGTGACAAGGCAGCAGCAGCTGATTCCTGCAGGAATGGAGGTCTCAGTTATGAGACTCTTCAAAGCTGGGGTCCATTAACAGACACCAAAGCATTTCCCCAAAAGGAGAATGTTACTGCCTTAGAGGAAAATAACCATTTTCTTCTATTGCAGCGATCCAGCCGCTGCGTGTCGAACCAGGGCCGACGGCGGGGGTGAGGATTGAGAAAAATAAAGAGAAAGAGAAAAGAAATACGGGAGGTCTGGTCGCTCTGAAGGCAACCAGCCCAGCAATTTTATTCAGTGTTTTCTTTTATACAGTTACACAAACATCTGAGGGTTAAAAGATTAACATGTACTTTGCAAAAGACAAACTTTCTCAGAAGAGCATAGCGAGACTTCTTCAAGGCTATTCTCACAAATGCAAGATTAGCTCTTCTCTACACAGGAACAAAGAAGCAAAGACTTAACGAGACATGACTCACTTCTGCTTCCTTGACAAAAGCTGCCCAAGATTATTTTTGGCTCCCCACATCTCCCCCTTCTTTATAAATTTAAGCCCTCTGTACCTCGAGGGTTAAAGACAGTGCCTGTCTTAGGCATTTCCAAGAATTTCTCATTTTACCCGTCATCGAAACCTCATCCTCCAAGCGATGAGGTCCTGTCTTAGGTTGATGAGGTTCTTAAGAAATCTTACCCGTCATTGGCTATCCTGTCTTAACTATACATTTTTTCTGGGGTTTGGGGCCGTACGAAGTTTTAACTCATGAATTACAGTTTGTATTTGCAGCATTTTGTTGAAAACCAATTTTACTAGCGAAGGGAGTACACATATCAGTAAAATAATACAGACTCCAGCAGTTATAACAGACAGCAGAAAATGAGGAAGACCCCCGAAGGGGTTCAAAGAAGTAAAAGCTTGCTTTAGGCTATCTATCCATTGTTGAGCAGTTTTTGCCAAATCGATGTTAAGAGATCCAGCTTGTTGTAAACTTAGAATTTCATTATGCAAATTATACAAGTCTAGTGATAAGTTTTCATGATGCCAAACACCTGCAAGGTGAGTTTGTATTTTATTCCAAGCAATTTGACTATCATTATATTCCTTAGAAGTAACATAAATCCATTGGTATGATGGATGACATTGCAGAGAGGCTCGAGCCTTCCATCCTTGTATCTCGTCTCCTAAATACATTACCATATCATATAATGTATTAACTTTTTGTTCCAACTTTTTATCTATGTCTTCCTGTGTGCCTAAGGCAGTAGTCACATTTTTAGCCAAGTCATTAACAAAAAATGAGCAGTTTGAATAGTTTGAGACAATGCTATTGCAGCTGTAGTGGCCGCAGCTATAATGGATATCAAAGCCAAAATACCTGCTATAATCAGCCCTATAACCCGTCTTTTCCTGGTAAGAGCCCTTTCAATCTCTTCCAACAACGCTAATCCTGTATCTGCATACCATGGACCTGAAAAATTTACTGGAATCATAACAAAAGAGGGCTGTTTAAGCATCATAACTTTTACATCATTTTCAACAAAAGAAACACAAGTGGTCAGGTTACATTTATTACAGGTTACATTCCAACCAGAATCAGTGCCATTAATTATTACATCCCCGACCAAAAGTACATAAGGGGCAGGCACACATGTTTTAACTCCTCTAAGGGTATAGTTTGCAATACCTCTCCAATTCTGTACAATTTGGCTGCCCATAGCAGCCGCAAGCTTCCATAGCTGTGTCTGAGGAATTTTGTTTAAATTATACCATAGTCCCACAATTAACCCCATATTGTCTTCTGGTGACGGTACATTTGTTTTATCCTGATTGGCACTCCAATTAACCACATAACCCAAACCAGAAATATTAAGCTGTGTGGGTCTCTCTGTAATACAGGATCGCCACAAAATAGTCTTCTTGTTTTCCCGAGTCTCCTTATCACAGGAATATAAAGATTGAGGTCATGTGCCATTAGGTCTAACAGATGATCTAGCTATAGGCTGCCACAGCCTAACAATTGTTGAATACATTGCAATTCCTGCTGATATGCTGGTATACCTCAGTGACATGCATCCTGTGGCAGTACAGTTTTTACAGAAGCAAATAGGCAAATCATGTCCTTGGCCCGAATAGTTGAATTTTCTGGAAATTGAAGGCAATTTAGCTGCAGCAGGAAATCCCACCACATCTGAATCATTGGACCATACCGACACCTCAGGATTATTCCACAAAACTGGATGAAGCAGGGGTGGATCCGGAACGTAGGCCCAATGAACAGCACTATGGGTTTTCTGCAGAAAACCCCCCACAGGATTCCCAAGACAGCCCTCATGGTCAGCATCTTCCTCTGTAGCCCTCACAAGTCTCTCAGGTAGTCACCGTGGATTTGAAGCACCCTGTGGGAAAACACAAACATGCCCTCGTCTCCATATTAGTACCGGGTCGGGGCCTGACCAGTGCCCTGTTAAGGGGTCCTTCCAGCGCACTTTAGCATAGGTCAGCTGGGTTTTAGGATGCCAAAAACGATCTGCTGCATTTCGACCATGCTTGTCCAAAATTAAAAAATTTAAAATAAAAAGTGTGTGATTCAGTAAATTATGTGGAGACTGAGGATACAAGTCCCCCTTTTTAATTTTTTGTAATTGTGTTTTTAATGTTAAATGAGCTCGTTCGACAATGTCTTGTCCTTGAGGATTATAAGGAATACCAGTTATGAGAATAATCTGGAATTGAGAACAAAAAGTTTGAAAACTTTTACTAGTGTACCCTGGACCATTATCAGTTTTAATTTGTTGAGGCACTCCCAAAATACTAAAGCATCTCAAGCAATGAGAAATGATGTGTTTAGAAGCTTCTCCAGTCAGTGCAGAAGTTATAAGGAATCCAGAAAAAGTATCAATAGTAACATGTACATATTTAGATTTTTCAAACTCAGAAATGTGAGTGACATCCATTTGCCAAATCTGATTGGGACATAACCCCCGAGGGTTAACTCCAAGATGGGGAACTGGTAGATGTTGTGGGCACCGTCCACACTGCTTAAAAATGTGTCGAGCTGTTTCTCGAGGTATGTGAAATTCCTTAACCAGACTAAGACTATTTTGATGATGTAATTTATGACTGTTCTGTGCCTCTTGGCTTGCAGAACATACCTGCATATGGTGATTTTTATTTGGCTGAGTGGCTAAATCAGCAAGAGCATTTCCTGCAGACAAGGGACCTGGGAGCTGTGTATGAGCTTGAATATATCCTATATAACATTTGTAACTTTTATTTCTAATTAAATTTTGTAATTGATGAAAAAGTTGATGGATAGTAGTATTAGTAGCCTGAATTTCAGGGGCAGTCTCTAACAGAGTAGTAGCCTGAACTACATATTGACTGTCTGAATACAAATTGAAAGAAGACTGAGTTAAGGTTTGAAAAACAGTTATAACGGCCTGTAACTCACTAGTCTGAGCTGATTGAGGGGGGCCATGAAGTACAGTAATATCTTTTCCTATAACAAAACTAGCAGTACCATTTGAGGACCCATCTGTGAATACATTAACAGCTTGAGGAATGGGATGATTGCTTATATTCTTTGGGAAAATGAAAGCATGCCTTTGAGCAAATTGTGAAAGTTTATCACTAGGATAATGCCAATTAAGTTGACCAGGATAGTTACTAAAAGCAATCTGCCACGAAGTAGAATTCTGCCACAACCATTTTTTTTTTGCTCTATAGTGTAAGGAATAGTAATATAATGAGGTTTTTTACCAAAGTATTTAATAGATTTTGTACGTAATTCCTGAATTAAAATAGCCATGGAATCATAGTAGGGTTGAATAACTTTCGATGGATGAGATGGAAGATGAATCCATAATAAAGGTCCCTCCTGCCACAACACTCCTGTAGGAAAATGAGTAGTAGCAAGCACATGGGCATGCCATTTTTTATTATAATCAATAAATTTGAGTTGAGCTTTTTGTATGGCTTTCTCAACCTTCATCAAGGCTAGAGCACCTTTCTCTGTAAGATGTCAAAGAGATGTAGGGTCAGGATTTCCTTGTAAAATATTAAATAAAGGCTTTAGCTCTGCTGTAGTTAATGATAAGGAAGGACGAAGCCAATTGACGTCCCCCAGTAGCTTTTGAAAATCATTTAAAGTCTGTAATTGATCTTTTTGAAGTTGTAATTTTTGTGGTTGAATAATTAAAGGCTTAAGATTGTAACCTAAATAGGCATATGGCTTTTGTTGCTGGATCTTTTCAGGGGCTATCACTAAACCGAAATTTTTTAAGCTGTTTTTTAACATGCCAAACGCTGACAATACTGTATCTTGTGAAGGATGTGCCAACAGAATATCATCCATATAATGAATAATATAACAATCAGGAAATTGCTTTCTAACAGGCTGAATAGCCTGACTTATAAATTTTTGACAAAGAGTAGGACTGTTAGCCATTTCTTGAGGTAAAACTAACCAATGATATCTTTTCATCGGTTTTTGAAAATTAATAGATGGCACACTAAAAGCAAATCTTTTACAATCTTGCGGAGCTAAGGGAATAGTATAAAAACAATCCTTTAAGTCTATTATGATTTTGTATGTTACAGGGGATTTTTGAAGGCAAAGGCAAACCAGGTTGTAATGCTCCCATTAGCTCTACAGTTTTATTAACATATCGCAAATCTTGTAATAATTTCCATTTTCCTGATTTTTTTTTGATAACAAAAATGGGTGAATTTCAAGGTAAATTTGAAGGAGCTATATGTCCCTTATCTAACTGCTCCTGTACTAGCATTTGAACTGCCTGCACCTTTTCTTGAGTAAGGGGCCACCGCTCCACCCATACAGGTTTCTCTTTTATCTAGATAATGGGATCTGCATGGTGAGCAGGCTGAATAGCAGCCCCCATTAAAAATGTCCCAATCCAGTTTTTGGAATTTTCTGACTTGGCTGCAGCGAATCTATCCATCCCTGATTTCGTTTCCCTAATTTTTGTTTTGGCAAAAGCCCCTGATTAAATAATTGTTGAGTAGTTTGCAGATTGGGACTATACAAGTATACTCCCATCTGGCACATAACATCACGTCCCCATAAATTCACTGGCAAACCAGAAACAATGTAAGGCTGAAAAGTTCCCTGATGCCCTTTTTCATTTTTCCAGTGTAAAAGCTCAGAAGCTTGCCATGGAGACTGACTTTGCCCAATCCCTTGAAGATTAGTAAAACTCTCTTGCTTTGGCCATGATGTGGGCCAATGAATAGCAGTGATTACAGATACGTCTGCCCCTGTGTCCAATAGTCCCTGAAGTTGTTTTTTTTAAAATAGTAAGAGTAAGTTTAGGTCTGTTTTGTTTTATTTTTTTAATCCAATAAGCATCAGAGAACCCAAACTCTTTAGTCCCCCTACTAACTTGTTTTGTTTTGCCCATTAATATAGATGGAAGAATAACTAACTGAGCAATACACTGCCCTGCCTGGACAGTAGTCACACATGAGGGAGAATGTGCCATAATTTTAATTTTTCCCGTAAAGTCAGCATCAATTACACCGGGGGCAATATGTAATCCTTTTATTGTAGCACTGCTTTTTCCTAAAAGTAACCCCACTGTATTTGGGGGCAACGGTCCATAAACTCCAGTTGGCAAAGTTTGAACTCCCATATTGGGAGTTAGTACTGTGTAGGAGGTGGAACAGAGGTCCAATCCGGCACTCCCTGGGGTGGCTCTGTAGAGGTCTCTGACAGATCTATGAGTGGACCGCGGCTCTGGTTGCTGATGGGATATGCCCCATAATGGTTTTTCGGGGCCTGGGGCGGGCCCCGCTTGTTGTTTCCCTGTAAGGGGTTTTCTTGGTTGTCTTTTTTCGAATAACATTCATTAGCCCAATGTTTCCCTCTTTTGCATCTAGGACATACTCCTGATTGTTTGTCAGTAACTTTAGGTTTAGCTACATCTGTCCTCTCTCTAGATTTCTGTGGGCAATTTTTAATTTGATGGCCTATCCGCCCGCACCCAAAACAACTTCCTGAAGGCCCAGCTATTTGCCCGGTATATCTTTTTCGTTGTTGATATACTATCTCTTTGACTGTCTTTTCTTGCATGGCAGCAGCCATAGCAATCCCCTGCATATAGGAGGGGCCTATGTCAGAACACAACCGGATGTAATCATTTATTCCAGCTTTTTTTTTGAACGGTCTTATAGCAGCCTGACAAGCAGCATTAGCATTCTCATAAGCTAGTTGTTTAACTAATAACATCTCAGTTGGAGATTCTGATCCCATTAATCTGGTAGAAGTTTGTAACAGTCTGGACACAAAATCCTGGAATAACTCGTCAAGACCCTGTTTAATTTTAGAAAGATTTTCTGTATTCCTTCCACCATTCCCAGGCATTTTAGTCCATGCCTTACTGGCGGCAGCACTATCCTGTGCATAAACTGCAGGATTGAAATTTAATTGTGCATCTAATTCAAAATAATCACCTTCTCCAGCTAACATCTCAAATGTAATAGGAATGGGAACTGGTTGGGCATTATTAACAGCGGCAGTTTCTCTACAATATTTAAAGAATTCTGATCACCAAAATAAGTAATCCCCTCCATTTATACAGGCTCGAGCAAGCTGCTTCCATTCTGCAGGAGCAAGTGCTTCATTAGAAAGAGTATCAAGCAATGTCAACGTAAATGGTGCTGTAGGACCATATTGAGCACATGCCATCTTTAATTCTTTAAGCTGTTTAAAAGGCAGAGGTGCATGCACCCTGGCAATGCCTCCTTGTTCATCAGGCTGCTCAACCACTGGACATGCTAAAAATTCATGAGCCTCTTCATCTCCTTTCCAATATGCCTGTTGTACTGCACTATGAAGCCTAGGAGTATGCTTTCCTTTGGTGCTCAAGAGCTCCCTTCCATTAGTTCTTTTTACAGAAACGGGAGCCACCAAGGGAGCGACAGCCGAGGATTCCCCTGCAAAGCCATTACCTTGTGTTGTACTAGGCAAGATATCTCCCAGATGCAAATTTGGACCCCACACCTCTTGGGGAACATTTCTTTTTTTGATGCAACTGCAACTGTGTTAATTGTTGTTGCATTAACTGCATTTGAGTAGCCAATGACAAGCAAATTTTTTGCAAATCTGTTTTTTTTTTCATAAGCTGTGCATCCTCCTTCACCTTCTCAACACCTGAGGTAGAATTCTTTTCAGCACAAAATGCCCCAAAATCTTCATTATCACTATAATGGGCTGCCTCATCCTCTAACTCTTGTTCATCCTGGGGATCAAGAGCGGCATCGCCCTCCAAATCACCTAAAAGGTCGATGTTTTCCGACAAAGGAGGAGGAGCAGAAGGTATTACTTCCTCTACCTGATCTCTCATACCCTCATGGCGAGGATCTACCGTAAACTATCCCTAATTAAAGTCCACAAAGAAAAAGCATCAGCAGGCACTTTTTCGGCCCGAAAGAGTCAAAATGAGACTGAAGTTGTTGCCTCACCTTTTTCAATGTTTTTAAACTCACAGTTCCTTCCTCTGGGAACCATGGACATACCTTTTCTACAAAATCTAAAAATCTTCTCAATTGAGTTTTTTTTACTTTTACTCCTCTAGCTGAGAGTAAATTTAACAGTAAATGTGTATACACCTTCTTACTATTATCATTTCCCATACTCCCATATAATCTACTCACCGCTCACACTATCTTCTCGTACGTACGACTTTTCCGCGGTGTCCTTCACCGGTATCCCACTCATTCAGGTCCCTGTTCGGGTGCCACTTGCAGCGATCCAGCCGCTGCGTGTCGAACCAGGGCCGACGGCGGGGGTGAGGATTGAGAAAAATAAAGAGAAAGAGAAAAGAAATACGGGAGGTCTGGTCGCTCTGAAGGCAACCAGCCCAGTAATTTTATTCAGTGTTTTCTTTTATACAGTTACACAAACATCTGAGGGTTAAAAGATTAACATGTACTTTGCAAAAGACAAACTTTCTCAGAAGAGCATAGTGAGACTTCTTCAAGGCTATTCTCACAAATGCAAGATTAGCTCTTCTCTACACAGGAACAAAGAAGCAAAGACTTAACGAGACATGACTCACTTCTGCTGTCCTTGACAAAAGCTGCCCAAGATTATTTTCGGCTCCCCACATTCTATCCCATTAATTAATTCTATACAGACATGCCACACATTTAGCAATGAGCATATAAACAGAAAGCCAGTGAAAGGTGACCCTGGGCACCAACAATGTGCTATTTAATGTGATGAGAGTGTACAAGCTTATTGTAGAATTTTTAATTTTTAATACAGAAAAGTTTCATGAAAGAAAATAAAAGCCTTCCAGAGCCCCATCCCCATGAGATGAACACTATAAACCTTTGGTCTTATGCTTCCAGCATATCCATTTTTCATTAAATTGGGATCTTAGCATAGCTACTCATTTAAAACCTGCCTTTTAAACTTAATAGAAACATTTTTCACTTTATCCATATGCCTCTACAACCTGAGTATTAATGGCTAAATAGTTTCATTATATGGTATCCCATTACTCATTAAAAAACCCCCCTCTTGTAGACCTTTAAGATTTTTGCTATTACAAATAATACTGAATAGACATGTAACTTTTTATAACTCTTGACTTTTTTACCCTCTTAGAAAAAATTTCTGATAGAACTGCTTAAAGAAGCATTATCTGAAGGCTTTTGATTTATATTGTGATGTCACTTTTATGCACTGACCTAATTTTAATTCTTCTTTGAAATCAGGTAAAAATATGTTTTGTTTACAGTATACAAAGTTTCATCTCTTAATTACTTGATTATTTGTATTCTTTCTTCACAACTCTTTTGGACACTGTTATTATCAAAGGCACAAGCTTCCTGTTGAGTTTACATATAAGTCTATCAGAATCTGATATGTAATTTTTGCAAACAGACCTGCACAGAGAAAGGCAAGACACAAAGTTCCAGTATTTTGGACTTGCTATGAATTAATATTATTACACAGAGCTGTAGAGAGAGAAATAGAATTAATCACACAACACTGGTGTAAACTAAATGGGTAAGCTAGATTTTCTACCAAAAAAAACCAAACATATAAGAACTACTTTCCTATCACAAATACAGAATGAGCAAGTACAGCAAACATGTCAAGCATTCCTGTGACCCTCATATCCTGGGGTTAGTGTAGCATTCCCTGAGGGATAACTATGAAACTTTTAGAGTTAACAGCACTTCACAGGAGTTCTTGTATTTCTCATTCAACAAACCAGATGGAAGTTTATCTTCATGGTGGCAAAAAAAAAAAAAAAAAAAAAAAAAAGTTAGATGGGTTGGACCTCAACAGGACCTTCCCCTACCTAGCTAATTCCCTTTCTTCCTTGTGCCTTTAAAATAGTTAGTATTTCAGTGTCTCCAGTCTTCTCTGTCTTTACAAGAAAGAAAACACTAATCCATTTTCTCAAAGATGTATGAGTTATGTTTATATTTACAACATACATGTACATAATGGTTTCTAGACATTCAGAATTAATATTTTGATTGCGGTAAGTTTGCATGATGACAAATGATTACTAGACTTAGCGTACTGATTATATTGTAAGGTTTATAAATGTTGAATCACTATATTGTACATCTGAAACTAATATAATATTGTACATCAACTAAAATAAATGAGTGAATACTATATTTTCAATATAACTTCGACAGTTGCTAAATCCCTTCATGGGGGAAGCCAGGATGGCTCAGTGGGTTAAGCATTCACTTTGCAGCCCTGGGGACCGAGGATCAAATCCCAGCCCCGGCCCATGTGAACCCATATGCTGAACTGGGGAGTGCCCCCCATTCAGTTCTCACCAGTGTGAGACCCCGGCCCAGTTCCTGCCTGGTGCAGCCCCGCTCCCACCTGTGGAATGAAGCTATGTGGAAAAAACCAATGATGTGCAACTATAGAAACTGTTCTGGGCCCTTCCCATTCTCTCTGTCTCTGTCTCTGTATCTCTCTCTCTGTCAAAAACAATAAAAATAAATCTTAAAAAAAAATCCCTTCATGGATTTGAGAGACATTCTCTCTTATTCATCAATGTTTACATCATGAAATGGAATGCTTAGAATCAACTATGGACGTTGAGCCATAAGCTAAAAACACTTGAGGGAGATCCAAGATGGCGGCATGAGAGGAGAACGCTGATAACTGCCTGGGAAGGGCCTTGTGAACAGAGGGGAATCCACAGGGGAAACCCTGAGAAGAAACCTCAACTAAGAGAACCACTCAACGCACAACACACAAAGGTTAGAGAAAAAAGGGGGGAGAGCGGGAGAGGAAAAGGGAAGCAGCAGTTTGGGGACAGAGTCTCCAAGCGCGGCCTGGGGCTGGCAAAAACAAAGGGGGATTGGGGGACTACGGTCAAAATGGAGCTGGATCGAGGGCGGGCTGGAAGCCGAGACCTAGGGAGCGTGGAAGCCCCACAGGAATGTGGACAATTTAACATCCGAACTCAAGGGACAGCACACAGTGCCCTAATCAGATCACAGAGCCTAAAGTGGAACAGGGACTGTGGAGCAGGGCGGCTGCAATTCCCGGCGGGCGGGGTGAGAGCAGGGCACCAGCCCACAACAGCTCAGCACCCCTGATTTACGGAGGAGATTGACTGTGAGGGAGCGCCTTCTGAGGACAGGGCTCTTGGAGTGAGGGCTGGGGCTTGAGTGGGCATAGCTGCATTGGACGTGCTTGGAGTGAATCCGGCGGTCTCAACAGAGCCGGGAGCATAGAGCGGCTGCCACCGGACATACGGCCTATGTGCACAGGGTTTTCGGCGCCCCGCCCACCGGGCCGCCACGACACCGCTGCTTGCTTGCCAGCGCGCAGTTGGGCTTTCGGTGCCCTGCTCACCAGGCCGCTGCAGCGCCGCTGCCTACTTGCCAGCGCTCAATTAGGCTTTTGGTGCCCTGCTCACCAGGCCGCTACAGCGCCACTGCCTGCGCGCAAGTGCGCGGCTGGGCTTTCGGTGTCCCGCCCACAGGACCGTCGTGGTGCTGCTGCCAGCTCGCCGGTGCACTACAGGGCTTTTGGCACCCTGCTCGCCAGGCCACCACAGAGCCACTGCCTGCGCGCAGGACCAGCTTTCAGCGCCCTGCCCACCGGGCCACTGTAGCGCTGCTGCCTACTAGCGAGCACGCAGCTGGGCTTTTGGCATCCTGCCCACCAGGCCTCTGGGGTGTTGTGGGCCACGCGCGCAACTGGGCTGCCGGCCGAGTCTCCATGGTGTCATTGCGTGTGCGTGGAACTATGCAGCTGACCAGGGCCACTGCCAAGCCCCAGCCCATCCAAGTGCGGCCCTGCAGGCATGGCTTACAGATACGATTGAAGGAGGGGCAGCCAGGAGGAGGAAAGACCAGAGCTCCTGCGCCCCGCCCGCACTGAACCACCAGCCCCCCTGCTGAAAGAGGAATCTGCTATTCTGTCTCAGGCCCGCCCTAGCTCCTACTCACATGCCCCCACCCATGGCCACACCTTTACTACCCTGCTATCTAACAGCTAAGACAGCAACCTGAAGTGCCCCAGGACACAGAAGCTGTCTGCTTCCCCCAACCCTCTCCCAAAATCTCCTTCTCCCACAACTGAGCCCAAAAGAAAAACTAAAGAGAAGACCATCTGATCGGCAAACCCCCAGAGGGAAAACAGACTTATGCGTAAAGCAAAAAGAACCACATCAAACACAATGCACACCTCAGAATCCAAAGCCCCTCCAGAAGATCAGGGGCAGTCTTTAGTAAAGGACCTTGCACACTTGGAATCAAATCTAAGTGAAACAGAATTCAGGGCTGCATTAATCAAGACACTCAGAGAGCTCACTCAATGCTGG